>JANRMT010061414.1:37209796-37277539 GCA_026402145.1 Polypterus bichir lapradei | reverse complement strand
CCCCAAGGATCTTGAACACGACTGAGAAAATGAAAAGTGAATAAAAAAAAAACCTAACCTTTACAAGTATCATAAATTACACTGGCTGTTACACACTGAAATCAAATGTATGTTTTTATTTTAAAATAGTAAAAATAAGAGCAGTTTACTTTTCAAAAGAGAATCGTGCAGGATTGAACTCATAACCTTTCGGTTACAAGTCAACAGCTGATATCATTACACTACCATGGCAGTTGAGATACATATGTGTCAATGTGGCATGTTAATGCGACTTTTTTTCCTGCAGTTATATTTTTGAATAAAAGCATACTTGTTCTGTTATATTTGTACCTTTTGTGAAGCTGTTAATGTGATATTTGGACTTCAGGCTTCATACATTATATCGTTTATGGCTACATTTTGTCATTTACTACTACAATATGAAAAACGTTTCTGTTTTAAAAATGTGTTTACACGGATTACTGTAGAAACGGAACACACGTGAAATACGTGTATTCCAAATAATGATCTATTATTTCCACTCTAAAACTCCACTCCCAGATAATCAAGGCATGAGCTGGGAGAAGTTTGTGCACTTTCTAAGTCGATGGGGGGATGGAATAGCCGGCTACTTGCAACTTTTCTTTATCAACACATTTAGATTAACAAAAGTCGCTGGCGGAGAGGTGAGAACGGTTTTAAGAAGCGATTTAAGGTGGGACGGATCTAAGAGTTTTTTCGTAGGCTCTGGTAATTCTAGTGTTAAGCCGCCATCTTAATCTCTGTAGTGCAGTTTGGTAGCGTCAGTTCGGCGGGGGAGGAGGTGGGTTGTTAAAATCACGTGATTGCAACTCAGCGCCCCTAAATTGCTGGCGTGTGTTAACGTGTTCTTGAGAACAAAGCGCCATCTAGTGGTGGAACCAGGTAAATGAATAAATCTGGCATGAATGGGCGTGTTTACTGTGAAATCTTGACACGCCTTCTGTCAGCAGAGGGAGGGGGGGATCACGGCGTGCATAGGGCAGCCGTACGCCATTCGCACGCCATTCACACGGCCGCGGCTATTTGACGTGGCTCCATCTGTACCTTATATGGGCAGGCACTCAATTACGTGGGAGGCGTGATGACGCGACACGCAACTCCGCCTCCCACGGCCATCGAGCTGCAGTCTATTACAGTATATGGAAGAAAAAATAGGTTCCAGTTATGACCAGTACGCGTAGAATTTCGAAATGAAACCTGCCCAACGTTTGTAAGTAAGCTGTAAGGAATGAGCCTGCCAAATTTCAGCCTTCTACCTACACAGGAAGTTGGAGAATTAGTGATGAGTGAGTCAGTCAGTGAGTGAGTGAGTGAGTGAGTGAGTGAGCGAGTGAGTCAGTCAGTGAGGGCTTTCCCTTTTATTAGTATAGATTTAAATAAATAAATTTCTTGCAACATAATGAGTGAATAGGAAAATAATTCAATTTATCACACGTAATAAATTTCTCATATGTAATAAATTTCTTATGATTGAAAATTTCTATTTAAAATTACTTCAGGGTTTGTTTATGCATCACACTATTGCATATGGAGAATGAAGGGTCAGCTCCTTTGTCAATTATACATTAAAGTTTTTTGTTCTAATTATTAGAATTATTCTAATTTTTATTTATGCTTAACAGCATTGATTTCTTTCTACCCATAACCCAATGTTAAGCCTAGTTCATGCATGCATTTGGTTGCTATCTTTAGATTTTCTTTGCATTTTTTCCAGAGTGTTGGTTCTGTAGAAAAAAGCATAGTCTACCTTTTTTGTTGGTTAAAATTTTTCTCTTGCGTTTATACACTACCCTCATTGGTAGATCATAGCTCAGAATGGGGCAATACTTCGACTGGAGACTAGTGTATCATAGGTTAAGAGCACATACACTAGATCCAATCCAGCACCTGAAGAACCCACATAGATGCAGAGAAAACATGAAAACTCTACACAGAAAATATTCAATAAACTTTAGCTTTAATATTACAAGGCAGCAGTGCTATTCAGTGTGCCACCATACTACATTTCCTTCCTAATTTTATAACATGTTAAACCTTTTGTCACATTACCCAACATTATGCACATAAATAAAACAAAAACATCTATAGTTAAAAAAAACTGTTCTAATACATAAACCATAACCTGTAGCATTTTTCTCCTTGAAAGTGTCTCCTTTGTGTTTTATAATTATTAAAAGAACATTTTTTTTATTGATAAGGGTCTGAAGGAAGGTGTTTTGCTCATTTATAAATTTGTTTATAAGCAAAAGAGGAGAGATTACATTATAGAAAATATTACACATATTCAAAACTCAGATTTTAACCCTATATAATTCAGAGCTCTGTTAATTTATATCAGATATTTCTAGCTTTGTGTGCACAATATACTGTATTTTCAGCAAATGCTTTAAAGATTAGTTTAATACTAGTATATTTCAGACAAAGAAGTCCTGTTCAGACATCGTTTCTTAGCCACAATAAAAAATTATGAGACACACTTGGCATTTTTTTAAGACATTTGATGTTTTTCCTCAAATATATAATCTTATAAAACAACTAAAGCAACATTTTTACTCCTTTCTGCAACATTTTCATTCTTTTCAAACCCTTTCAGTCTCAATGTGTTCTCAGTCTCATATTCTTTGCTGCACATTCAGATCTGTTCATTTGAAGTGTCTAGCTAGTCAAACCCCCTATTTCAGTGTGTTGATAGTATCTTCAATCTCACCATGCTTCCCACTTCACCATCAGTCCACTTCCTGTCATGCTCTGAACACTTACTGTTGCCATCGAAAACACCAGTCAAAGAAGTTTACAGACTCCTGCCCTCACACTTTCATCAACAAATCAATGGAACACTGTGTGAGGGCTGCTTCACACTTATTTGAGTCATTAACAATTGTGAAAAGGCGCTATATAGCGCCCGACCCGGCACAGACGACGCAGAGGCACGTGTTCACACTCAAAGGGCTTTTTATTTTCTTCAGCCGTGGGCACACGCCTTCCCCGTGTCCCACAGGCCCAACACAGTCCAAAGCACAAAATAACCCACACAACCAAATGCTTCCTGGCACCACCACTCCTCCCAGGCAACCTCGTCCTCTTCCTCCCGATTCTGGCCCAGATTGCTGGGAGACACGCCCTTTTATACCCCACCCGGAAGTGTTCCAGGTGCCTGACCAGCTGGTCTTAATTGCACCTCCGGGTGGGGCTGATAAACCGTCCAGTGTGGTGGCTGGTTGTCCGCAGCACCCCCTAGCGGCCACCCCATCACCCAACCGGGCTGCTGTGGTGGACTCCATGTCCCATGGAGCCACGGGGGAGATTGAGTAGGGATCCACGGCCAGGGAGGCTGCCCCCAAGCGCCCAGGGGAAGGTACTGCAATGTCCATGATGGCTCCCCTGGGACGTATGCAGCAGAGGCGTCCCGGCCGGGCATGGGACCCGGCTGTCCGTCACACAATCCATTCAACCTTTTTCTCTAATGCCTCAATTGTATTATTTATCTGCTCTTTTGGTTTATTCCTTTCATGTCACAATTCAAATTTTTCCTTCCACATGTTAAAAACCATATCATATCATAGCCCACATTTTCCAGTTACTACGATTTTGTGAGTATAAAATATGTCTTATGCCGAAATTTGTTTAAACTGCTCGTTTTACTTAACCCCTTTGTTTCAAATCAGTTAAACTTTCTGTTCCTACATTTTCCCAATCTTTGTGAAATAAAAAGTTAACTTTTAACTGCTTTTTCCCCTTCTTAATGTTATTATATCTCCTAAAGGCACAACAGAATTCACCATAATGATGACTCAGCATAATAATAACACCGAAGACACAGCTGTTGTCCTTTTCTCTCTATTATAAAAAAAATCCTGTGGAATAAATGACTAGTAGATGATACGTGATCTTTACATTAAGATCACGAAAGACAAATAAAAGAACCACGAGACGAAAGAGAATGGGCAATAAAAGAAAAAGTACTGTAAAGGGAAGGAGCACACAGATACAGGTGTTTCAGTGCACATCATTCAATGCACAAAACGTAGATTTACACAATAATGGAACATACACTATGAGAATCTGTAGACCCGCAACAGTTCGAGCAACGACAAGTTTAATTTCAAAGAAAACACAATTCGGTCAGGTGTATATTTATGATGACGGAGAAGCGATCACAACGCGAGCAGCAGAGACACAAAGTAGGAAAAAGGACAGCGACTGTAAAGGCTTTAAAAAGATCGAAGGGCAGCACGACAGCAGCCCCCAATTCCCCCCACCCCACACAGCGCGTGAGCAGCGTTATACGTCCAGTAAGAAAGAATTTAACCACGTCCGGGGTCATAAATAAAAGACAAGTATTGTTTTTACAACGTCATGCGAGACCAGGCAGTGAGCCATCATTTAAAACAACTCCACAGACATCAAACCCTAGCAGTTGTTGGATTGCACCTGTCTGACAAGCATCATGTGCTCCCAGCTCTTAAAACAACGACAAGAGACAAGCAAAACGTGCAGCTCGCCAGCAGCAGAAAGACAGCAGATGATGCAACGGCATATCCTAAGCGTACGTTCACCCGCGCCTCCCCTTCACAACGCGAGCAGCGTTATACGTCCTGCGAGAAAGAGGTGTAACCACGCACGGGGCCGAAAATAAAGGACAAGTATTGTTTTTAGAAAAGTTTTTAAAGTAAAAGTGAAAATAATGCATATGTAACAATTCCCAAGAAAATAACAATCTTTAAACTGTATATTGCCTGCCTAAGGCAAAGTCATCCCTGATGGAGGAGCGCAGGAATCGTGGGAAAGTGGTGTCCTTTCATCGGATTAGTGCTATTTCAGATGTGGAATGGCAAAATGGACGAGGCAGCTTGATGAATGAGGTCTCCAGGACTTAAAACAAATCCAAATCATATTATGTGATATCATCTAATGTGAAATTCTACTCTGTACTTCTCGAATTTTTATTTTTCTACTGTATTGAGAAATTTGTCCTGTTCTGTGTGTTGTACTGTATTGTATTGACGCCCTTCTTTTTGACACCCACTGCACGCCCAACCTACCTGGAAAGGGGTCTCTCTTTGAACTGCCTTTCCCAAGGTTTCTTCCATTTTTTCCCTACAAGGGTTTTTTTTTGGGAGTTTTTTCTGGTCTTCTTAGAGGGTCAAGGCTGGGGGGCTGTCAGGAGGCAGGGCCTGCTAAAGCCCATTGCGGCACTTCTTGTGTGATTTTGGGCTATACAAAAAATAAATTGTATTGTATATCCAGTAAACCAAACACGGGCTGGGCGAGCGAAGCGAGCAGGGGGCGGAGCCCCCTAGTTTTTTAAAAAACAATGTTCTGCAGGGTCTAAAATTGGTTCCTGAATATCTTCAACAGTGAGTGCTCTGCTGGGGACATCACACTGTCATAGCTGTACAGCCAGTCATTTCAATACTACTTTTGGTAGCCTTCTATGAACAGTGATATAACAGAATATGTTTGGTATATAAAGTTTTTAATAGCTACATTTTTATCTAGAAACCTAAATTATCTATTGCAACCTGTCTTTCCTCCAGCACTTACCATGAGAGACAATCTCCATGGATTTTATTATAATATAAATTCACCCTCCTCTCATGGATGTATAAGTACAGTATTTTTAATAATGGGTTTACAGGTTTTCTAAAGCACCAAATTTTATTCTTTTATAGGCAAGAATTTGACAATTGTTTTTATTGAAGTGTACTTTTGTCCACACAGGTTTCAGATATAGGTTCTAACATGTTTCCCTTTTTGGAAATATTTTCTGCCAATATGGGCATTAAATTGAATCTTACTTCAGGTTATCACAGTAACAGCCAGACTAAGAATATTAAATAAGATGTAATATTAATGACTTTGATTCCAGTTGATTGGATATATTACTCTTTACTTAGTAAAACACATTGGTCTGATTACTTACAAGCTAGCTTCTTCCAACACATTTTAAATTCATTACATTTTCATTTAAAACAACTGCATACTAGTAACCTTTCAGCTTTCTGTTTGTTTTTCTCTATTTTTTGAGTAATATATATTTCTTAAGGTAGTTTTTAAATAACAGTTCTTTGCATCACAATTTTGTCTTAACCATATTAACCTAGGTGCTATGTTTGTATTTTTTTTAATGGCAGCCATATTGTTGTCGGACACCAATGTTGTTATATCTTAGGTAACTGTGTTCCTTCATTATGAATAAAATCCATCCATCCATCCATCCATCTTCTTCTGCTTATCCGAGGTCGGGTCTCGGGACAGCAGCTTGAGCAGAGAGGCCCAGACTTCCCTCTCCCCGGCCACTTCTTCTAGCCCTTCCAGGAGAATCCCAAGGTGTTCCCAGGCCAGCCGGGAGACATAGTCCCTCCAGCGTGTCCTGGATTTTCCCCGGGGCCTCCTCCTGGTTGGATGTGCCCGGAACACCTCACCAGGGAGGCGTCCAAAAGGCATCCTGATCAGATGCCTGGGCCACCTCATCTGACTCCTCTCAATGCGGAGGAGCAGCGGCTCTACTCTGAGACCCTCCCGGATGACTGAGCTTCTCACCCTATCTTTAAGGGAAAGCCCAGACACCCTGCCAAGGAAACTCATTTCAGCCACTTGTATTCACAGTCTCGTTCTTTCGGTCACTACCCATGGCTTATGACCATAGGTGAGGGTAGAAACGTAGATCAACTGGTAAATTGAGAGCTTTGCCTTACGGCTCAGCTCCTTTTTCACCACGACAGACCAATGCAGTGCCAGCATCACTGCGGACACCGCACCGATCCGCCTGTCGATCTCACGCTCCATTCTACCGTCACTCGTGAACAAGACCCTGAGATATTTGAACTCCTCCACTTGGGGCAGGATCTCGCCTCCAACCCTGAGAGGGCACTCCACCCTTTTCCGGCTGAGGACCATGGTCTTGGATTTGGAGGTGCTGATTCCAATCCCAGCCGCTTCACACTCAGCTGCGAACCAGTTCAGAGAGAGCTGAAGATCACGGCCT
This sequence comes from Polypterus bichir lapradei, assembly GCA_026402145.1. Classification (NCBI taxonomy): domain Eukaryota; kingdom Metazoa; phylum Chordata; class Cladistia; order Polypteriformes; family Polypteridae; genus Polypterus; species Polypterus bichir. The sequence goes on along the minus strand of JANRMT010061414.1, from coordinate 37,270,530 downwards.
GATGAAGCAAACAGGACAACATCATCTGCAAAAAGTAGTGACCCAATCCTGAGTCCACCAAACCAGACCCCCTCAACACCCTGGCTGCGCCTAGAAATTCTGTCCATAAAAGTTATGAACAGAATCGGTGACAAAGGGCAGCCCTGGCAGAGTCCAAGTCTCACTGGAAATGGGTTCGACTTACTGCCGACAATGCGGACCAAGCTCTGACACCAGTTGTACAGGCACCGAACAGCCCTTACCAGGAGGTCGGTACCCCATACTCCCGGAGCACCCCCCACAGGATTACCCGAGGCACATGGTCGAACGCCTTTTCTAAGTCCACAAAACACATGCAGACTAGTTGGGCAAACTCACATGCACCCTCCAGGACTCTGCTAAGGGTGTAGAGCTGGTCCACTGTTCTGCGACCAGGGCGAAACCACACTTTTCCTCCTGAATCCGAGGTTCGACTATCCAACGGACCCTCCTCTCCAGAACCCCCGAATAGACTTTTCCAGGGAGGCTGAGGAATGTGATCCCTCTGTAGTTGGAACACACCCTCTGGTCCCCCTTCTTAAAGGGGGGACCACCACCCCGGTCTGCCAATCCAGAGGCACTGTCCCCAATGTCCATGCGATGTTGCAGAGACGTGTCAACCAAGACAGTCCTACAACATCCAGAGCCTTGAGGAACTCTGGGCGTATCTCATCCACCCCCGGGGCCCTGCCACCAAGGAGTGTTTTGACCACCTCGGTGACCTCAGTCCCAGAGATGGGGGAGCCCACCTCCGAGTCCCCAGGCTCTGCTTCCTCATTGGAAGGCATGTAAGTGGGATTGAGGAGGTCTTCGAAGTACTCCCTCCACCGACACACAACGTCCTGAATCGAGGTCAGCAGTGCACCATTCCCACCATATACGGTGTTGACACTTGACACTGCACTGCTTCCCCCTCCTGAGACACCGCAGAGTGGACCAGAATCTCCTTGAAGCCGTCCAAAAGTTGTTCACCTTGGCCTCCCCAAACTCCTCCCATGCCCGAGTTTTTCCCTCAGCAACCACCGAAGCCGCATTCCGCTTGGACTGTCAGTACCTATTAGCTGCCTCCAGAGTCCCACAGGACAAAAGGGTCCGGTAGGACTCCTTCTTCAGCTTGATGGCATCCCTCACCGCCAGTGTCCACCAATGGCTTCGGGGATTGTCGCCACGACAGGCACCGACCACCTTACGGCCACAGCTCTGGTTAGCCGCCTTAACAATAGAGGCATGGAACATGGCACATTCGGACTCAATGTCCCCCTCCTCCCTCGGAAGTGGTCGAAGTTCTGCCAGAGGTGGGAGTTGAAGCTACTTCTGACAGGGGACTCTGCCAGACGTTCCCAGCAGACAATATGAATTATAATATGAATATGAATGACAATATGTTTTTATGAATACAAACTACAGATTTTCTCACTATTATAAAAGAAAATCTTGAGACGAGACAAGATTATTGCCAAGAGATTTTTTCAAGTCCTGTCCTCCGCTCAACCATTTCAGGTTAACGGCCCAAGCCCATTATCCTCTCACCTCTCATTCGTGTGAATGCTTTTGTCAGACACAGTTCCTGCGCTCTCAGCTCTTTTAAATCTTTACGTTTTTCTCACTTTAAGTTCCCAATAAAAGAAGACTTACTATGTTTAAATCTTATTGAAGAATTTCATCAGGAAGGGTTATCAACAGAAGAAATGAGTAAAAAGGCAATCCTAGCACAGAGAAACAATGAAGTCAAATGAATTAACCCAAAAATTGTTGATTGGTAACACGGCAAATTGGTTAAATGCATATCAATAGACTATGCTGAAACAGTTGGTGCTGATGGTGCGGAAGCTGAAAACATCAACATACAATATCCCGTAGAATATCTACAACCGTTAACACTGTCTGGTCTTCCACCTGCTGAATTACTGTTGAAAGAAGGATGTATCGTAATGTTATTGCGCAATTTATGTATGAGTGATGGGCTATGCAATAGGACAAGATTAGTTGTATTCAAAATTGGTTGAACAATTCTGACATGTAAAATTTTAACAGGCGACAAGAAAGGTAATGTAGTACATCTTCCGCATAAAGCATTAGACACCAAAGGAGATCTTGATATGCCATTCGTATTAAAACATTTACAGTTTCCCGTTAGAATAGCTTTTGCTATGACAATTAACAAATCACAAGGACAAACATTTGAAAAAGTCAGTTTATTTAGTAGAGAGAAAGAAACGATGTTCACTCACAGGTAGTTATACGTTGCGATGTCACGATGTAACTCCAAACACGGAATCAAAATTCAGTGCAATATTTACAAAAAGTTAATTCCAAATACTGCTTTTACTGAAGTTTTACAGTAAAAGTGTAAGTTTAAAAAGTATTTACGTGTTAATTTCAAAGCCAAACAGAACAAAAGCATACAACGCAACAAATACCTCTAACGCAACATAAAACATAATTTTCTTTCAATTTATTACGTTTTACTATTTTTTACTATGGTTAATTACTTGCTGTAATGTAAAATAGTTAGGTCTGTCATGCATATGTAACATTCCCAAGTAAATAACAATCTGTTTAAATTGTGCATTCGCATCCCTATATGTGAGCGGCACAGCCGCAAAGTGGCTAGCGCATAGCGCCCGCGTGGGGGTTGGCGAGTGAAGCGAGCAGGGGGCAGAGCCCACTATTATTTTAAAAATGTTCTCTGTCTTATAATTTTTAACATGCTGTCTACAGCAACATAGTTAGTAAAAAGTGGAAAAATAAAAACTGCACTTCAATTTAAAGTTTCATGCAGACTTGTCAAATATTTGTGGACATTATCTATAGACAGATCAATTTAATATGTGACAGAATTCTACAATACAGAATAAAAAAAAAACAAAAAAACAAAAAATGGAATAAGTTATTTGTACCTACAGCAAAAGGCTCTTTAGTAGCGAGCAGTGACAGAAGAAGTAGTGTAACTCATTGTTTTTGAGTGAGTATTTGCCCTTTTCAGCTTACTGTGACTTTTTTTTCTGCCATGTTTTTTGTTTTTCAGATTGTCATTTTATGATTGAGTGAGTTTCGGATTGGATAATGGATGGATGGATGGAATTTCCTATTCATAAAAAATACATTTCACCTTGACATGTTTTTCAGGAAAGAATGTAGTTAATTAAGATACACAGTTGTTTTTGGAAATTTAAAAAAATGCTTGTAACAATTTGTTTTGAAGCATATACAAGCAATAGTGAAAAGCAAAGTACCAGGGTTTGGAATCTTAAGTTCAGCCTACTGTTAAATCTAAAACAGAAAAAGAGATCATTTGAAGTGGTATTGGATAAGTCATTAATGTATTCATTATTTAAAAGGCTGATTGTAATATTTAATATTTATGATTGTTTTATAGTGATCCAAAGCATACATTTTCAACTCCTTGTATTGACATGTTAACACGACGATCTAAAATTGACCCACTTAATGAGATGCCACTGGAGATACATTGGAAGAACCCAGAATTTGATCTGGAAAGACAAATGTCTGCTGCATCTGTTTTCTGCTCCTACAGCTATAGAGGTACAATTGTTTATGTTACTAGATACTTTTTTGGGCATTTCAGTCATTGAGAACAGACAGTAATGCTCACATTGATTGATGTTCATAATGTGAAATGGTTTCTGCATGAACTTTATGTTAATGCTTACACTTAATTTACCATGAATACAGTAGAGTATTTCATTGCTGAATTCTGCAAGGATGTGTAGGTTACTACCTGATTTGCACCGTGCATGCACAGACTTTTTATAGCCTTCCAATAATATGTTAAAACAGAAACTGTTTTTAAGAAGAAATCTTACATTTTGTCTTCTGCCATTGAGATGACTGTGTTCTATTCCAGTGCTACAATGAATGCATTCCTCAAGCACCTTGTTAAGGTTATTTATTGACAACAGATGTACAATACAAAGAAATATATATGTACAGAGAACTGTGAAATTCTTATTTACATGTCTAATCATGATGCAGCATTCTTTTATTTGCATTTCCCTTTGTCTTTCAGTGGAAAGATAATATAATTTGATTGGTCTATTCACCCATACTGATAAAGTTCCTTAAACATGAGTTTGATATTTAAGCTTTAGGTGGGAAAAGATGCACATAAAAAAAGATTGCATTTTGTTTGTCATGTCAAATAAGGTAAATTGTTTGTAATATGACTTTACAACATGAACTAAGTCTTATATTAACATATTTAAAACTTGTAAATTATGAAAAAATGCTCAAAAACTATTAACAATATTTTAATTACAGAAAATGTTGTTTTAAGGTTGTATTTGTATTTTAATATGTGACAAAATTAGTATTTTCTAATTTTAACAAGTTAGAAAATGTATGCATAACCTAACATACTGTAAGTTCAGGTGAGATTTAGCTAACCGATTTGAAATTTGAAGCATTTTCTGTCTATATATATAAAATGTCTGGCATCTTTCCTGGGGATAATGTCATCTGGCATCCACAAGAGGGCTGGAATTTCCAATGAACAAAGGAAACAAGATACACAAAGAAAGAGGGCAGTAAGGGCTAGCATATAAGATGAACAGATGGTCCTAAATGCATAATATGATCAAAACAGATAGATTTACCATTGCACTATTGTGTCTGTTTTACTAAACAAGTATTTGACTGTGCTAGTCATTTACAGTATAAGCACCAGGCATGCGTGCACTGCCATTTCAGTTGCTCATGCTAAGTCAATTTGTTTTGCCAACAAAAGCAGCTATTGGGTGTGTAAAAGAAGAAAAGTCTGTAGCCAAAATGTACAAGTTGTTGTGACCTCTCCCCAGCTAAACATGAAACTAATGTGTCATTGAAATTGTACAGAATATTTCTCTATCTGTTTTAAGGATATTCAACAGTCAAGAGAGACAGACTACAGTATTCATTGATCCACTGATCCTCTAATCCCACTTGTCCAGAGCAGGGGGCAGATGGAACCTATCCCAGCAAGAAATATGCTCAGGCAAGATTAAACACTGAACAGCACACCAGTCCATCACAAGGTGAACATACTCACACATATACACACACAAACCTACATCAGGGAACGATTTAGCATCGCCAGTTCACCTAACCTGCATGTCTTTGGACTGTGGGATAAAACTGAAGCAAATCCATGCAGACCCATTTGCAGACTCCACACAGGGAGCACCCGCACTCCTTTCTGTGAGGCAGCAGCACTAACACTGCATCCCCTACTATAGTTTCTTATCACATTCTGAAGATTACAAATCTAAATTTGCCCTTTGTGGATGAATGTAGGAGTGAGTGTGCCTTGTGGTGGATCTGTACCTCATACAGGGTTGCTTTTTGTCCAGTGGGCAGAGATTCGTTCAGGGCTACCAAAATTGTGTGTTTAAAATACTGTATAAACAGTAGAAAAGAAATAAATTAGCTGAAACAAAATGTGTTTTACAAGCAAACTCTAAACATAGTGAGGTGTAGTGCCTATGCTATTTGAATGGAAGTCTCTTAAAATACCTGTGCTGTAATGGTAAAAAAATACATTTTTCTGCTCCACTTTGAATTGCACTACACTGTTACTACAAAAAAGTACAATATAGAAGAAAATGTCATTGCAGTTAAAAATACCAAAGGAGTTTTTAGAAATGAAAAATTAACTAAGTGGTGTTACTTTTGATTCTTTCTTTTAGACTTACCACCCAATCAAAGGTATTTACAGTATATGTATATATTTTGTTTTCTCATGCATGGCTATAACCAATCTTCATTTTAAAATGTGATTTTACAGTGCAATATATGAACAATTCATACTTGTATACCAGTTATAAAATACTACAGGATTGTTCTAATCGATTAGCACAGACTTTGCTAACATTGTTCCAATGGTCTTCTGATAAGACAGTCATTTCAGACATCTGGAAATGATCAGTGATTGTCATGGTGCCTAACAGCAGTAAGCCAAAAGAAATTAATAATCTTGTGCCCAGTTGTATTAATGCATCTTTTTTAGAATGGCTTGCTTTAAGGTGCCTACTCATGGAGGTTAACCTCCATCTTGATCTGTACCAGTTTATCTTTCATACAGGAACAGGAGGTGGAAGATGTGCTATTGGTTTTGCTAATCAATGTCCTTGAACTTCTAGAACAAACAAGCAGCTTTGTTAAGATTATGTTTATAGATTTTAGTACCATCCAACCATATCTATTAGTAGACAAACTGGTAGTACTTGGGGTAAACTCAAAACTTACTATCTGGCTTATCAATTTCTTGTAAATTGCACCCAGCAAGTGAGATTTAACATCACCATTTAATCCATAAAAACCATTACTGCTGAAATGCCCCTGGGCTGCAAGTTGTCTTCCATACTGTACATTTTATATGTAAATAAATGTCGGCACCTTTTATAAATATGCAGATGGCATGGCAATGGTGCAATTCTTAAAGGCTGATGGTTTGCCCAGTCAATATTTTGTCAAGAGATGTAGAATTCTTAAAGTGTGACTTTACCAAATAGTTCTTTAAAAAAATTTCCTTGTAATAAATGCAAAGAAAACTAAAGAGGTGGTCAATGATTTTAGGAAAATAAGGACAGAGGTTCGTCATATAGAAATAAATGGTGAACTAGTAGAAAAATCACATCCTACAAATATTTAAAGGTGAAGATGCACAGCTTCTGTGCCCTTAATAATGTCTGGGACAGAGACACATTTTTCCTTGATGTGCCCCTCTCCTCTATAGTTTAAAATTAGAAATAGAACAATCCAGATGTAATTAAATGCATATTGCAGACTTTAATTTAATTGTATTTGCATATATTTCAGTCACACCATATACAAATTGCAACACTTTTTATATATAATCCACCCATTTCAAGGTACCATAATTTTTGGTAACACAGATATTTATAATTACTCAGGTGTGTTTCATTGCTTCATTAGTAAAGGCATAAGATACCTTATCTTACTTCTACCTATAGACTATTGTTGGAGTCTGTAGTTGCCATTGTTCAATATGAGAACAAGAGTTGTGCCAATGAAAGTGAAAGAAGCCATTGTCAGGTGAAAATCAAAAATAAAAACAGTAGAGACATTGGTATCACCTTAGGATTACCAAAGTCAACTGTTTGGAATATAACTACAAAGAAAGAAAACACTGGTGAGTTCAGTATTCACAAAGGGATAGGTAGGCTAAGGAAGACCTTCACTGCTGATGACAGAAGAATCCTCACTATGGTAGAGAATAATTCCAAGACACCTGTCTGACAGATCAGAAACAGTTGTGGCAGGTGGTTGGCGTCCATGCCCAGCCGGGACGCCCCTGCACACTATATGGAGGGGGAAGCATCCCTGGACAGTGCAATACCTCCCCCTGGATGCTAGATGGCCGCCCCCCTGGGGTGGAGCAGTGCCTCTGTTTCCCACAGGGCTCCCTGGGAATTGGAGTTGGCTGCAGCCCTTTTGTGTCCCACAGGCACTGGCAGGGGGTGCTGTGTTTGGGACTTCTGAGCCCATGTCGGCAGCATATTCATCACACCTGGAAGTGCAGCCAGAACTCGGTGATCAAGCACCTGGAGCACTTCTGGGTGAACTATAAAAGGAGCCAGCAACCACCACTCAGGGGCTAGAGTCGGGTGGAGGAGGACAAGGTTGCCTGGGAGGAGTGGTGGAGCCGAGAGGAAGAGAAAAGTGCTTTTGTGCTTTGTTACTTGTGGCCTTGGGACTGTGTTGTGTCTGTGGGTACGGGGAAGGCGTAGCCCACAGACAAAGAAAAATAAAAGTAGTTATTTTACATTAGCCTCCCGTGTCCAGTCTGTGTCGGGTTGGGCGCTATATAGCGTCCATCTTACACAGTATTAAGGAGGCAGGTGTGTACATGTCAGAGGCTAGTATTGGCAGAAGATTTCATTAATAGAAAAACAAGAGGCAAAAGCAAGATTCAAACCACTAGTTAGCTACAAAAACAAGATGGCCAGATTACATTTTGTGAAAAAGTACTTCAAAGAGCCCACAGAATTCTGGAAAAAGGTGTTGTGGACAGATAAGACAAAGATTAACATATATTAGTGTGATGGCAGTAGCAAAGTGTGCAGATGAAATGAAAGTACCCGCGATCCAAAGCATACCACCTCATCTGTTAAACTTAGTGGTGGGGTGTTATGGCTGGGGCATGTATGGCTGACACAGGTACAGGCACACTTATCTTAATTGATAATGTAATTGCTGACAGTAGTTGCACAATGAATTCTGAGGTATATAGAAACATCTTACTGTTCAAGTTCCAGTAAATGTCTCTAACTCTTATTACAGCGCTTTATCTTACAACAAGATAATGATCCCAAATATACTGCTAAGGAAACACAGGAGTTTTTCAAAGCTAAAAAATGGAAAAATCTTGAATGGCCAACCCAGTCACCCAATTTTAAAACTAACTCAGCATGCCTTCCATATTCTTAAGGGGACAAGTCCCCAAAACAAGCAAGAACTGAAGATGGCTGCATCAGAGGCTTGGCTGAGCATCACCAGAGAAGATACGCATTACCTGGTGATGTCTATGAATTGCAAACTCCAAGCAGTTACTGCATGCGAAGGATTTGCAACAAAAGTACTAATATGACTGGTTTAATATACCTACCATTGTTATGTCTCAAACATTAGAACAATCTAGATGAGAACAGGCCATTTAGTTCAACAAAGCTCCACAGTGGTATCCACTTTATTCTTCTTAAACAACATCAAGTCTAGTTTTGAAAGTCCCTAAAGTCTTATTCTGCCTTGAAATGGAGTGGACCAAGTGTAAAACGTGTTGTCGTTTCTACCTGTTTTGACCAAAGTATATGCAAATACCCGTATACTGTTTGATTTGTAATTTTATACTATGGAACAGAAGGGTAAATCAAGAAAAAATGTATCTTTGTCCCAAACATTATGGAGGGCATTATATGTTTCTGTGAATATCCTTTAGATCAGGGGTTCTCAACGTCGGTCCTGGGGACCCCCTGTCGCTTAATTTTTTTGTTCCAACCAGCTTCTGTTTTTAATTGAACTCCTGGGCTAATTAAGTGAACTGATATTTCCCAAGGTCTGTGTTTAAGGAACAATATATTAATTAGAAAACTAAGTTTGCTAAAAAAAAAAAATATTAAAATGTACCAAGCAGTTATATAGGAATAATGTATTTTTTCCTTTTTAACAGTATTTTAATCTTGATTTTCCTTCTACTTTTCTAGGTGTTCTAATTGTTTAATTAATCCATTATTTACTGATTAGTGGGTCTGACTCTAAAGTAGCTGCAGCCTTTGATTATTCAGTGTTGTTTGCCTGGGTGTCTGCTCTACTCGTTTTAAGTTGTCATTATTAAGATACAATGAAGGGGGAAAAACTGCACAGAGAAAGGGCAAAGTATAATGAAATCAACAAAAGAGAGTTAAGCATTTAAATCTATAGCAAAAGCAGAAATATTTATAAATGTCTTATAAATGTAAAAATCATGCTGCTATGCTTTCCTGAATGTCGAATAAAAGAAAAAAAAAACAGCTAATTAAATGAGATCAGTGCTATAAGGTGTTGCCATTGATTAGGAATCTGGTTAGAACAAAAACCTGCAACCACTGTTTAAAGCAGTGATTGTGGAACAAAAATCAGTTTAACAGCTATTTGAGGACCTGGTTGTTAAAAACGTCATCAAATCCTCAATGATCTTAGACACCCAGTACATTATAAATTAAATTTTAGCTGTGTGGCATTAAACACATTCTTACAATGTTGAATAAAAACATCCAGAAGTAAGAGATTATTCGTTCACTTAACAGTTACGCTGTTTAATTAGAACAGGTAAGTGGAATACACAACAATCATATTCACTGTAAGATTTATATAAGCCACTGTAGAGAATGATATTTTTAGTACATGTATTTGTATATATATGAATATATGTTTAATATATGTATGCACGTTGGTGTTCAGATATATGTTGTTCCTTTTACTGTATTTCTCCTTTTTATATGTAAAACCTCTGTTTATGTAAGTTTGTTGTTGATGCACAAAACAAATTAATTTTGCCTATATGTGATAATAAAGTTAAAGCTGAGTTGAGCTGTTACTATATACTTGAATATTTTTAATTCAAATGTAGCTAGATTAAAAAAATATGACATGACGATAGTCACAAAAAATTGATTCCGATAATGAAATGTTGGTATTAATATATTTATATTATTCCTCTTTTATAGGGTGCAATAGCATTGTGAAGTTTTCAGAACTTGGACAACATATACTTGAATGTCCTTGTAAACCACCGGGTCAGCTGGATGTAAAAGTCAGTAAAAAGTAGTATTCTTTTTTAATATTAATAATTCTTTCCTATTCCTTTCCACTACAAAACTGATGTACACGATGATAGATGAATAAAAAAGCTTTTTGTTACTCAGCCCAACCTAGCTTATCCATTTCTATTCACCTTATGTTTTTAAAAACATGACATGAGATTTGTACATGCCCAGAATGCTATTATGTAGTACATTCCTTGAAAACTCCTTATGTTGTTCAGTGTTTAAAAATATACTAGATTCCACCTGTACCCTCATGTTCTTATTGAGGAATCGATTGTACCTGGAACACCAGGCTGATCAAATTCTTTTGTTTCCTTCTCTAAGCACATTTGTGAAACATAACCTTCCATATGCAAATCCATGTTTTTTCTTTTTCTTTTTTGCTGTTTATTGATTTTATTAAAATCAAATAACCTTCCATACAAGCAATTCATGTTTAACAATAACACATCAGCCCCCACCCATGAGAAAGAGAGCAAGGCCAGCAAAGTAAAACTTTAAACTAGTAAAAATAAGTAAATAGATAAATTAATAAATGAATAAAAATAAATAGAATAAGAAAGAGGGGAGAGAATCTGTTTCTTCAATTTAAATGCTTGTTCTAAAATGTTATTGATTAGATCCTACCAGGTTTTGAAAATGTTTTGTACAGATCCTCTAAGTGAGAATTAGATTTTTTCCAATTTAAAATAGTATATAACATCAGTTACGAACTTGACTTAAAAAGGTGAGTTAGGATTCTTCCAGTTGAGTAAGATAAGTCTACATGCTAATAGTGTAGTAAAGGCAATTACAGTTTGTTTTTCTTTCTCCACTTTAAGCCCATCTGGAAGTACACCAAGCACAGCTGTTAGTGGATTAGGAGGGATTGTGACACCTAGACTTTCTGAAAGGCATTTAAAGATTTTGGTCCAGAATGATGTTAATTTGGTGCACGCCCAAAACATATTGCCCAATGAGGCTGTAACTTGATTGCAATGTTAGCAGGTTGGATCTTGCTGTGGAAACATTTTGGACAATTTTAAATAAGACAGATGTGCTTGATATATAATTTTAAGATGAATAATTGTATGCTTTGCACATATGGAGCTCGAGTGAGTTCTGTGCAATGCTACCTTCCACTCCTTTTCTGAGATGTTGAGTGAGAGATCCTTTTCCCACTGTACTCTTGGATCTTTGAAAGGGAGGCACTGTAAAATGTTTTTATATATTATGGAGATGCTGCCCGAGTCCTCAAGACTGATCAATATTTTTTCTGGCATAGAGGTAGGTGGGAGGTGAGGGAAATTGGTCAGGTTTTGTATAAAAAAGTTTATAATTTGAAGATGACGGAAATATGTTGCTGGAAAGTCAAATTAGGAGTGTTATTGTTCATAGGATGCAAAGACTTCTGTGCACAGATCTCTAAGTGAGGTAATCCCGAATGTTTTCCAGACATTAAAAACTGTGTTTGTTTGAGAGGGTGGAAAATGGTGGTTCTCGTGCAGAGGTGCCACAGATAAAAGCTTCTCTATCTTAAAATACTTCCTATATTGGTTCCATATTCTGAGTGAGTGAAGCACAATTGGGTTGTTAGTATATTGACGATGACTTGCACTTATTGGGGTACAAAGCAAGGATACATGGATGTTTCGAATTCCAAATAAATGAGGTTATGGTTGAATCTAATTTCTAAAAAAATGATTTATTGATGTATATTAGAATGTTTTGAAACAGAAAAAGAAGCTTAGAAAGGATATTCATCTTGACAATGTTAATTCTTCCAGCTAGAATGAGATGAAGGGTAGATCATCTGTGCAAGTATTGCTTAATTTTTTTTCCATACAGACGGCAAAATTTTGTTGATAAAGAGCTTTATGTTTACTTGTGATATTTACCCATACATATTTAAACTGATCAGCAATGATAAAAGGGAAGGTCTCCAATCTGATATTGTATGCTTGAGAGGTCACTGGAAAGAGCACATTTTTATTCAAATTAATTCTGAGACCAGAGATTTTGTGAAATTCTGTAAGTGCTGTTAAGACTACAGGCACGTATTTTGTGGGTCTGATACATACAGTACCATATCATCTGCATGTAGAGAAATTTTCTGTTCAAGTCCTTCTCTGATAATCCTCTTTATCTGATAAGCATTTCGACAGTGAACAGCCAGTGGCTCAATGGCGATTGCAAATAACAGTGGTGACAAGGGGCATCCTTGTCTGGTACCACATTCTAGTTTAAAGTAGTCTGAACAGATGTTGTTTATACAAACCGAAGCTTCTGGATTGGTATATAGTAGTTTGATCCATGCACAAATGTTCGGGCCAAACCCAAATTTCTCTAATGTAGTAAAAAGTCAGTTCCATTCAATCATGTCAAATGCTTTTTCTGCATCCAACGATAAAAATATCTCTGGGGTGTTTGACTTTGCTGGTGAATATATTACATTAAAAAGGCGTCAAAGATTGGAGGCTAAGTGTCGGCCTTTAATAAATTCAGTTTGATCTTGTGATATTACCGAAGGCAGCACTTTCTCCATCCTTCTTGCTAGGATTTTTGAGAGTATCTTAACATCATTATTCAGAAGTGAAATTGGTTTGTATGATGCACATTGTAATAAGTCCTTATTTTGTTTGGGAAAGATGGTGATTAATGCTTGGCGAAAAGTTTGAGGTAGAATTTTATTGTCTCTAGCTTCTGTAAATGTTGCTAATAAAAGGGGAGCTAGCTGAGTGAAGAATTTCTTATAAAATTCTACAGGGTATTCATCAGGGCTTGCTGCTTTCCTGCTTTGAAGTGACTTTATAGTATCTAGTAATTCTGATAGCGGCAGATGTTTATCTAGTTCCTCTGCACTAAAAGTATCTATTTGTGGTATCTGTAATGTATATAGAAATGCATTAGAGTGTGTGCTGTCTTCTTGAAACTCAGTAGAATATAAGGATTTATAGTAGTCTCTAAATGTGTGCATTATATTTTTATGGTCAATGATTTTATCTCCGTTCGTGTTGGTGATTGCTGGGATTGTATTGCGAACTGCTTGCTTGTGGATTTGTTGAGCTAAGAGCTTATTATCTTTCTCTCCATGTTCATAGTAATGTCTTGATTTAAAAATGAGTTGTTCAGTTTCTTTGGTTGTTAAGAGGTTGAGCTCTGAGTGCAGAGTCTGCCTTTTCCTATGAAGAGTCTCACTTGGAGACCTATGTTCTTCATCTATTCTAGTAATTTCGCCGGTTAGCTCTGATACCTTCTTGGTTTCTAATTTATTTCTGTGGGAAAGATATGAAATAATCTGTCCTCTTAAGAAGGACTTTAGAGTTTCCTAGAGGATTCCTGCAGAGACCTCTGAGAATGTATTTATCTCTAGGAAGAAACTGATTTGTTTGGATATAAATTCTGTGCAGTTCTCATCTGCTAATAGAAGTGGGTTAAGACGCCATCTGCGAGATGAGTGTGTGGGGCATAATGATTTTAGCTCCAAGATCAGAGGAGCATGGTCTGAAATAACAATAGCGTCGTACTTGCATGATTTAATCATAAGCAAGAAATTATTATCTATAAAGAAATAATCAATTCTTGAGTAGCACTACTGCACTAGTGAGTAGAAGGAATATGTTCTTGAGTTTGGGTTTAGAAACCTCCAGGGGTCTGATAGGTTGTGGTCAGTTAAAAACTGTGTAATTGTCTTTGCAGTGTTAGATGTCATCCCCCTGTGACAGGAGACCTATCTAAGAGTGGATTTAAAACACAATTAAAGTCCCCAGCCACTATAATTTTATGAGTATTCAAATTGGGAATGGATGCAAATACATTTTGCATGAATTCCCTATCATCGACATTGGGTGAATAAACATTTATCAAAATCACTTTACAGTTAAATAAATTGCCCATGACAATCACATATCTCACTTCAGGAGCCGATACTACATCTGATACCACAAATGAGACTGTTCTATGTATGAGAATTCCCACACCTCTAGTTTTCTTTGTAAAGCTGGAATGGAACATTTGGCCAGTCCAGTCTTTTTGCAGCTGGAACTGATCCTTGCTTAGTAAGTGGGTCTCCTGTAAAAATACTATTTTAGCGTTTAAACCTTTTAGTTGAGAGAATTCTTTCTCTTTAATTCGTGATTCAGGCCTTTTAACATTCCAACTCACAAAGTTAACTGTCCCATCATGGAGACATTATGGCCAATATTTGGCCAGTCCAGTCTCTGTGCAGCCAAAACTGATCCTTGCTCCTGTCAAAATACTATTTTAGTGTTTAGATCTTTTAGGTGAGAGAATACTTTCTTTCGCCTTAATTTGTGATTTAGACCTTTAACATTCCAGCTCACAAAGTTAACTCTTTGGTTATGGAGACATTGCTTCTGAAGTTTTGTTTTCATTTTGTAGTCTTAACTTAAGATAAGACAGCTTTGATCTTAATTTCCAACTTTCCCAGTAGTTATTGCCATGAAGCCTATTGTTATGTTTGCACTTATTATGAGGATTAAAAGGATAGATTAGAGATAGCTTGATCTCTTTCTCTCCCCCACTACCCCCCCCCCCCACACACACATGTGAGGCTGCATCACACTTCAGAAAGTTCCACTCTTCTGACATACCTAGAGACAGAGCATGCCCAAAACAAAATAAGCCCACCATCAGTGGTGTATAAGGATTAAAATAGAGATATCTGTTGACAGTCAGTCATATCTTAACACAGGGTCACAGGGGTCTGCTGGAGTCAATCCCAGCCAGCACAGGGCACAAGGCAGGAACAAATCCCGGGCAGGGCACCAACCCACCACAGGACAGACACACACACACCAAGCAACAATTTAGAATCGGCAATGTACCTAACCAGCATGTCTTTGGACTGTGAGAGGAAACTGGAACACCCAGAGGAAACCCACGCAGACACAGGGAGAACATGCAAACTTTACGCAGGGAGAACCCAGGAAGTGAACCCAGGTCTCCATACTGCGAGGCAGCAGCGCTACCAATGCGCCACTGTGCCACCCTATCTTTTGACAATACAGTCCAATTACTATACGCATAAAATATAATCTTAAACAGTCTTGAGAGAGTAAACCAAGGGTATGATGTTAAACATAAATAAATAAATGTACATATATATATACGCATATAATTGTAATTAAAGCATAAACAAAACAGTACCAGTATCATTGCAAGTGTATCAAAAGCCTGTAAGATCTTCTTTCCCATGTCAGGACAAGATGTGACTAACGATTGCACTTCAAAAAAGTGTCAGGATCAGTTTTTTTAGTTCTTTATCTGATTCCTCTGTAGCAGTAAAAAAGCAGAGCTTGCCTTGAATGTCCACTTTCACTTTGGCAGGATACAAGAGGCTGTATCTGATCTCGGCTTTCCATAAGTGCTTTTTAATGTAAAAAGTGGCACGTTTAGCAGCTGTTGAGGTTGAGAAATCAGAGAAAATATGAATGTGGTTATTTTAAAATATAATCTTTTGTTTCTGTGTGAGAAGTAACATTATATGTAATTTAGGTTGTAACTTTTCAAAACGCACAATAAGAGTCCTATGTTTAGAGGTATTTGATCCCTGTAGTCCTCTCCAATTATTTTAGAGAACAGTTTAGCTATGAATTTCCCTGGGCTTGGACTTTCATGATTCTCAGGGAGACTTTCAATTCTAATATTATTCCTTCTATTACTCCTTCATCTTCCAGTGAAGCAAGTCTGTCTCTGAGTACTTTGGATTCGGAATTTGAAGCCGTTGCTTTTCTGTCAGTGGTAGGTGCCAGTTCTTCAACTATTTCAATTTGGTCCTGAACGTTTGCTTAACGTCTTCCAACTGAGTGCCAAGTGCTCTCAGTTTATTCTCAAACTTAGACACATTTTCCTGAATTTGTTCCTGAATTTGTTTCTAGTGTACCTTTAAAGGCTGCCACAAAGTGATTATTTAAATATTTTCCCTGGTCTTTAGTATCCTGGAACAGCTTCTTGTTTGTCTTGTGTATGTCCTTTATATCTTTCCTTATATCATTTATATCACTTTTCCTTATATAATTTATTTCCTTCCTTATATCATTTCTTTCTTTCTTTATATCTGTCTTGAGCTCCTTTATGCCTTGAGCAGTGATGGTGGCCATTGCGGCGATCATTACCTTCAGTAATAGATTTGGTGTTTTACCTTCAGTAATTGTTTCGGTGTTCATGCTCCGCGGGTGGAGTGGCAAGTCCAGTTAAAGTCGATGTTCCCAACTTGCGAGGAGTAGATGACAACGTGGAAGGCAAGGCCATTTTCAGTTTCCATGAATCTTCTGGAATTGACAAGCTATCATGACCTGAATCACTTGGACATGCGCTCCCACTTTTGCAGCAGTGCCAGGTCCCGGGAAATCTGTACTTTTGCCTGTCTGTTCCAGGTCAGCCTCTGAAAAGCCGTACCTTGAGCTTGGACTTGATGCCTCTCTAGGCTTGGATGAAGCTTCAGCATTCTTTTCTGTTTTTTTCTGAGCCCCTTTCCTGCCGGTCACTTTTATATATTCTTGCATATAGTGTAAATGAACCTTCTCAGGTTGAGTAAATACAGGATACCTCGAGATGATAAAAAAATAAGAGAAAAAATAGCACCGCTTCAGACATCCATCTCCAATAACGGACGAGACCAGCTCCCCAAATCCAGGTTGCTGTTTTGCTAATCTGCCTATTGCTGATGTGTATCTCAATTATGCCTGTAATAACTACTTGCATTAATTTATCTGTGGTGTAGATTAAGTTAACTGACTTTTAACTGCTCGGATTGACCACTTTTGCATAGGATGGGAAGATGTCTCTTAGCTTTCCAGTGAAGTTGGCCAAAATACAATACAGTATGTTATGGCCTACCAAAAGCCTAGGGGTATATAAACAGGCAGCACACGACAGAGAAAGAGAGAGAGAGAATAGACTCCATTTATTGTTAAAAAGAAAACCTCACAAAATATGGAGACAGTTGCACACAGTGTCCATATTTGACACCTGAATGGCTAGCTTACAATAATTACATTTCTTTTAATAAGCAACAAAAGAAAACACACACACACAAACACCATAAAACAAAAGCCAGACCTTCCCTCCCTAGCAATCCGTGCTCTGTTAAACCCAAATCCTTCTATAATAATAATAATTCTTTGTATTTATATAGCGCTTTTCTCACTACTCAAAGTGCTCAGCAATTGCAGGTTAAGGGCCTTGCTCAAAGGCCCAAAAGAGCAGAGTCTCTTTTTGGCATTTACGGGATTCGAACCAGCAACCTTCCGATTACCAGTGCAGATCCCTAGCCTCAGAGCCACCACTCCACCTTCTCACACTCTCTTTCCCTTAAAACCCCAAACAAGCTTCTTTTTATAACTTACATCAATCCCACCACCCCAGCGGCCTCGTGTATAAACAGTGCGTACACACAAAAATGTTAAATATGCCCATTTCCATGCTCACATCGCGATGTATAAAATTTAAACCTGGCGTAAAGCCATGCACATTATCATGCCAGGTCAATCTTTTGCATACGCAAGTTCTCCACTCGGTTTTGCAAGCTGGCGGCACCCAGCGTCAAAGCAGTGCTATTGTTCCTGTGTGGTTTCCCTTTATTTTTTAGATTCACATCCATGACGTGGCTTTACCAAATACACTGAAATTAACTGCATATTGTTTGTTAGTTTAAGGCATCTACTGTAATTGTAATCAACCCATAACCATATAATGGTGCACAGAATGGCAAAACTATTTCAAATACTATAGCTGCTTTAGTGTTGTCACTGTCAGTGCACCACACAGAATATTTAACCCACTGTATCTCAGTGTGGAATCACAGCTCTATGTCAGCTGATAAAAAAAGCTCTACCGCAGATTGTGACAAGAGCAAGGAAAAATATAGGAATAGAGCTTCTGGCACACACTGCCTCAGCCATGCACACAGTCTATTTGAACTTCACCCATTCTGCAAACACTTCAGAGTCTTTTCTGTATGGACCTCGCAGTTGACAGTTTCATCCCAAGAGCTATAAGTGCACTCAATCAGTCCATCAAGTGCTCCCGGTAGAACTGTTTGTACTTATAAGTACAATTGCCTCACTATAAACTTGCATTACAGTTGTAATATTGCACAACCTGAGCCACTTATGCTTTTATATTGTATATGTTTCACTATTTTTTTATTATATTGTTATTATTATTATTGTTGTTGTTATTTTACCTTTTTATAGGAAAGCAAGTTAATGGAGGATTTGCATATTGAATCTCATTGTACCATACAACAACAATAAAGGAATTCAATTCAATTGACAGTGCTTATTTACAGATGATGACGACTAGCTTTTAAGTCGATTTAGATTTCCAAGGTGCTATCTTTGTGGAGCTCTTGATATCATTTTAAAATTTAATTGCATTAAAGTATATATATATATTATATTATACAGATACATTTTAAATTTCATTTAAATAATATATATTGTTAATGATTAAATATGCGAGGACTCGGTGGCGCAGTGCCAGTGATGAGCTGGTGCCCCTTTCAGGGATTGTTCCTGCCTTGCGCTGTATGTTTGCTGGGGCTGGCGTGACCCTGAATGGATAAATGGATGGAAAAATTAAACATGTACTATGAAGATATTTAAATATTCCTTAAAAGTTTAGAAGAATTGGCGTTCTAAGCTTGCAGATGGCTTGACATTTATTAAAGAGCTGATTGTTTGGCGATTAGTTATTTGGAGAAAAGGAAGGACAGGAATTGGGGGTTAGTATGTTTCAAAGAGACAGTACTGCTGGAATAAATTATTTTATTGAGGTTCGTGCACAGGGCAGCAAGCATCTTGCGGGAGGCAGGAACAATCTCTGGAAAGGGTGCCAGCTCGTTGCTACCACTGCGCAACGTGCCTCAATGTTTTATACATGCTTTAATTTCTGTCATCATGAAAATGATATCAAGTGTACATCTTAGTATTTAAATTGTTCAGAGAGCTGTATCATTATGAATGTAATGTACAGTAGACCCCTGTGAAGTCTAATAATTGTTAGGGGAAACCGCAAATATCCTTCGCAATTTTTATGGCTTTTATCGTGGCAATACTGCACTGTAGAGAGAACCGGAAGCAACTGTAGTGGAAAACACGGCTTGGGATGGTGAAAGTAGCCAATAGAATTTGAAACTGCAACTCCCAGCAGTCCCTGCAGTGGCTCTGATTGGTCTTCTGCTGAGGGTGCT
Source organism: Polypterus bichir lapradei (assembly GCA_026402145.1). Lineage (NCBI taxonomy): Eukaryota > Metazoa > Chordata > Cladistia > Polypteriformes > Polypteridae > Polypterus > Polypterus bichir. The sequence goes on along the minus strand of JANRMT010061414.1, from coordinate 37,250,994 downwards.
GGGGTTGTTGGGGTCAAAGGATGTCAGCGTGGCTTTTAAAAAGGGGGCCGGTGACCAAAAGCAAAAAAAAAGTTTTTGTAATTTGTGTTTCAAGTTCCTGTCTGTCTGCCTTCTGTTTGGTTACCTGTACTTATTCATTTTGTCCTGGATCGTTTCATGCATCTGGATTGTCTGCCATCTGCCTGTGTACATGAGGACTGTAAGTAGATTCATGGCCATTCTGCAAAGAAAGGAGCGCACCTGAACCCGTCCACCCATTTTCACCATTTCAGGAACTACCGGTAGGACTATCTTTACATTCCCATTCAACGTGCAGATCTCTGGACTATCTATTTTCATCATTACATTTCATCTGTTGCTGTTTTTCATGAACTTTTTCATGATTTACTGTATGTGTTTTGTTTGTGCTTTGTTGTATTTAATGTGTAATCGCCGTAAGGGGAACAGGAGTGGTATCGTTGTTTTCTTATTTAATTTGTTTTCATTACATTCTTTATTTGCTGTTTGATTTACCGGTTTGCTTTGTTTTTGTCTCTGTTTGTGAGTGCGCATGGGTCGAGTCAAGGCTGGGTGCGTCCCTGGAATCTCCACCATAAAAATAAATAAATAAATAAATCACCGTCTTGTCGACGGTGTGAATCTTAGTGGCACCAAACCGCTACAGCGTTATTAATTTCTCCTTGCTGCTGATTGACTGATACATCTCCAGCTGAGTGTTCATTTGTTTTCCGTTTAATTAAAAGCCAGAACAACACCTATCCTTTTTGGCTGATTTCTTTGTTTCTCTCTTCTCCCCCAGACATTCTCTGCTCCTGTTGAGGGTTGTGCTCCCCTATGATGTTTACCAATTCTTTAATCGATAACTAACTGCATACTTAAGCTCGTTTTACTTCTGAAAGAGACATGTTTGTTTGAAGTGTTTGAATAAAGCGAGCTGCATCGTCTAAGGCTTCTGGCAATGAAAACGCGCTTGCATGAATTACAGTACATATAGCGGTAACATCAGTATTTTACATTCTTCCACTGCGGGAGACATAGCAGTACAGTATACAGGTTTACCTTTACATTCTTTATTTTTAGATAATGCATTAAGCTGAGTTTGAAATTAAATGAAATTGTTTTGGGGGCATATTTAGGGTTTAAACTATGGAAATAGGCATTTTTTTAACCACATCCAAAATTTTGAGGTTTTTCACAATTCGCAGGTGCTCTATGAATGTAACCCCCGCAAATTTTGGGGGTGTACTATATTCTGTTTTCCTGTCAGCGTAAGACAAAGCCTGTTTAAGAAGCACGTGCTGATCTGAGTACATAGAATACAAAGCATTTAACATGCTACTTTAGTTACAATGGCATTTGAGAAATTATTAAATTAAAACAATTTTAAGATGAAGTTTATGACGTTCTACTTTAATGACAAAATAAACTATGTGATTAAAGTGGAAAATTCAACCTTTTTTTCACACTGTGTCCCAGTTTTTTTCTTTTCTCTTTACCCTAATACTATTCCATATGACACTCAGAGGTTGGGCTATGACTTGTCTTTTCAGAGTGACTTTGATTTCTCTTTGATACCACTTCTTATTTATTTCAGGCTCTGTGCGACTTTCTGAAGTAGAACTTTCGAGTTTCTTCTCCACTCTGTCACTCCATCAACCTCCTTTTGTTGCTTATATCACTGCTTAAACCAACAAATAGCATGTTTTTCCTTGCCTCTACTTGGTATTCGCTGAAATTCTTCTTTTTCCCTTGCTTTTGCCGTTGTCTTTTCACAGAGGCGTAATTCTAGGAGGAGTCAGGGTGGAGCGACAGAGGTTTGCATGAGAGTTACTTTTCACGCTGACTGGGATTTATGGAGTGGAAGAACTTAGAAGTTGGCATATGCACAGATTTATGCATCTGGATTTTTTTGTGCGTACACACATTTCAGCATTTGTCTGTATGCCATGTTTTAGTGTGAATTGTACGCATGGCGTTATGCATGAGGCTCCAGGTAATTTAACACTAGAATCCCTGTAGCCTGCAAAAAAAAATCATAATGCCGGGCCACCTTAAATTCCTTTACACCTCTTTATCAGTGTCTTTGCTTTGCAAATGTGTCAATCAGCAGTAGCAGCAAGCAGCCTGCTATCCCATCACCCCCCAATCTGGATAAATGTAAGATGATAGGAAATGCAAGGCAAGAAATGTTGAACACATAACTTAAACCAATGACAACTCATGTTCAAATGATATAGCGTTTTCAAATAGTGACTTTTCATGCATGGATGTGTGTGTGCATGCATGAGTGGCAGAGACAGATTTGATGTCATTCAAGTGGTTACTGGAATATAAAGTAAACACTATGACAAAGGTATAATGAACCAAGTGTGCTTTTATTCAAGAATAAAACTGAATAAAAAAATTCAAGTAACAAGATACCAAGAAGACATGTGTTACCAGTGTTTGTGTGTCTGCTTATATTCCTTCAGTGATATTATTTACAGTTAGCAAAAATTTACACGGGTGTTACAGACTCAAATCAAATGTATGTTTTTATTATATAATAGTAATAATAGCAGCTCATTACTCAAAACATTAAGTTTTATTATAAAATAGTAATAATAGCAGCTCATTACTCAAAACAGGAAGAACACTTGTTAGAACTGCTAACCTCTTGTTTATGAGGCTGCAGTTCTTACCTCTGTACCCTCCAAGCTCTCTGTCGATTGATAGTTGGGCTTCAGTTTTTACACATATTCTTGAATAAAAGCGCACTTGTTTTGTTATGCCTTTTGTGAAAGGGTTTGATATTTGGACTTTAGTCTTCACACATTATACACTTTAAGTCATCATTTTGTCATTATTATAACATGAAAGTTTTACATATGTGTTCAAAATTTCTTGCCTCGCATTTCCTGTCTTCCTACATTTATCCAGATCATTGTAGACATGGAACATGCATGAAATGTATGTACTACAAATAACGATATATTGTTTACCCTATACGACTCTAGGCACCTCACACTCAGATAAACAGACACATTTGCAAAAGAGATGCTGATGGAAAGGTACGAAAGAATTTAAGGTAGCCCTGCCTTATGGCTTTTTTCGTAGGCATCAGGGATTTTAGTAATAATAGCAGTGAGCAACTTAATAGGTGGATAATTAGGGCAGGACTCAATTAAATCATCTGCACCAAAGCAAACAAGCTTAGGTTACTAAGTAATACATCTAGAGTAGATTATAACATACCCCCACCCTTTAAAAAAAATCTATAAAATATACAATTTTACTGATGATATCTATACATTAAGACAAGAAAACATCAATTATAGTTTACTTTTTTATGCTTAATTAGATTATAATTTTGAGCAATCAAAGACCATTGCTTTGAACTCTGAGTGGAATTAAACATGCTTTTCAGAAAGGTAATAGGATTGTGGTCTGTAAAAACCATTACAGGGAGTACAGATGAACTAACATAGACTTCAAAATGTTGCAAGGCCAACAATGCTAGGGTCTGTTTCTGTATAGATGAATACTATAGTTGGTGTTTGAATTTTCTGGAGAAACAGCATATAGGATGTTCCACTCCATTCTTCTCTTCCTGTAGAAGAACAGCCCTGGCTTGACAAGCACTTGGTTCTACGTTCAGCTTAAATGGCAACAAATTTAGGAGTAGCCAGAACAGGAACAGTCATTAATAAATATTCTGCATTTTCAAAAACATTTTGACCATCATTACTCCATTCAAAAGATTTTGTACTCAAAAATCAGTTAATGGGGTCACCACAATAGAGAAGTATACAAAAACTACAATAGTACCCAACCATACATGGAAAAAGTCTGTTCTTTTTTGGTTTTAGACACTGGGAACTCTTTAATAGCAGTAATCTTTGTATCAGGTGGTCGTACCTTTCCATGGCCCTCCAGTTTTCCAAGATAGGTAGCTGTCACTGTCCAAATTCACACTTGGCCAAGTTCAAAGTGAGGTTCAAGACAATCAAAAGCTGCTTCAATAGTCTGTGGATGTTCTGACCAGCTTTTGGAATGAACTACCAGATCATCCAAATAATCCTCACAATGTTGTAATCCTGCTAGTACAATTGTCTTTAATCGTTGGATTATGGCAGGAGCATTCCTCATACCAAACTCCATCACTGTATATAGAAGAAAAGTCAGGTGTAACAAATGCAGAAATCTCAGAAGCATGTGGAGTCAGAGACATTTGCCAGTATCTTTTAACAGGTCAAGTTAATGATAATATCAATACAATCGATTGCACTTGTACTTTGTCAGCATGCCTTTGTTGATCAAACACAGGAAGCTCTGCAGTCTACTTTGACTTTATGCTGTAGGAAGATTAGTAAATAAATATAGGTAAGCAACATTTGATGTGTCTTTTATATAAGTAAAATATGTTTTTTATATAAGACCATCACAAACGGAACTTAGCATGATACCTTGGCGAGCTCTGTAAGCCCTGCTCTTTTGTTGAAGGACATGCGTGTGGCAGATTGACTGGCAGGATGACGCCCAACCATCATGACGGTGCCATCTTTTACCTTTACACCAGGTGCAGCTGCATTGTTCTTATGTGTGACTGGATGTTTCTTGTGGAGAGGACTTCTGTTCTCTTTCTCTGATGTAGCACCCTCATTCTCATCTGAGTTCACCTCTGTTATAGCATCACCCAAGCAGTCGTGTCAGCATTATACCCTGGCCCGATTTCTTTTTCTTCGGTTATATTTTTGAATAAAAGCACACTTGTTTTGTTATACGTGTACCTTTTGTGAAAGTGCTTATTTGATATTTGGACTCTTGACACATTATACACTTCATGTCATCATTTTGCCATTATTACAACATGTAAGTTAAGTTATCCCTAAAGCCTATAATAAAACTTTATACTCCTGGCCCACCTTATTACAACATGAAAGTTAAGTTATCCCTGAAGCCTATGACAAAACTCATACTCCTGGCCCACCTTAAATTACTTTGCACCTCTCTGTCAGCATCTTTTGTGTTGTAAATGTGTCAATGAGCACAAGCAGCACCGCTGCAGCTCAAGTCGTAAAGAAGATTCTCAGTGCTCAAGTGGTTTATCTGGGAGTGAGGTGCCTAGAATTGTATAGGGTAAATAATATATCATCATTTGGGATACATACATTTCATGTGTGTTCCGTATCTATAATGATCTATGTAAACACATAGCTAAAACAGAAACCATTTTCATGTTTTAGTAATAATTACAAAATGTAGACATGAAGTGTATAATGTGTGAAGGCTGAAGTCCAAACAGTTTCACAAAAGGTTCAAGTATAACAAAACAAGTGTGGTTTTATTGAAGAATATAACCAAAAAAAAAAGATTTTGGCTTTATGTTTATGTGACTGCTTGGGTTGTGCAGCGCTAATAGTTGCTGACTCATAATCGAGATGTCGCCAGCTCAATTCCCAGGTCCACCAGTTACCATTTTGTTTTTTTCACTTTTAATCTCTCAGTCAAGTTCACGCTACAACCTCCCCATTCCCCCAACCATCCCAAATCTGACACTGTTAGTTTTTATTTGAAACTGGGAATAACTGTGGATGTTAGTGGTGTTTTGAGAAAATGGAACTGGAAATTCTCTAATCTGGAGGGAAAAAAACTGACACACAAATGCTGGTGTATCGTGCCTTCTTGGTATCTCATTGTCACTTGAATTTTTTTTATTCAGTTTTATTGAGTGTTCCTGCTCATGCTGAATTAGTATGCACCTTATGGTCCATGATGTCAAAGCCGCACTGACAAATAAACAGAGACATAGGTATATATGATATTTGGAATAATTCATTGTATGAACTGTATATTACATTTCTGAAAACATTGTGGCACTGATGCAACATTATTTATATTATTCATATTCATTCACATACCTTCTTGCAGTTGTAATCAGTGACTGTGTTTTTTTTTTCCCTGATCTTGCCCAATCTCCACATGGTGGTGTTTCTTTTGTACTACAGGACATGCAGAGGAAAGAATAGTACAGAGAGATCAGTTCCATGCTATATACAGTTATCAAATTGAAATGTTAACAGCTCCCACACACGCAAGGACCATCCTTCCTACATTTATGACAGGTGTACCTGTTGCAATGTACACATTTCTCTATACTGTGGTTCCTATTACGTTGAAGGGGCTCCTGACACTGACTGACTGAGTTTGCTTTCCTGGGGGACACGGAGGTCTTGAAACAGATGTTTGTCAATGTTGCATCCTCTTTTTCTTTTTCCATTGCCTTTTCTTGTAAGAAGCGACGATGAAGTTCCTCTGCAAGGTGAGCCAAGAACACTCTTCTTTTCTCAGTGAACCCGTGCATGCCTTGTACAGCACATGTGCGTTCATCGCCGCCAGGTCAAGCATGTTGTAGCACACAGCAACTGGCCACCTGCATGTTCTTGCTCGCACTGAATAAGCTCACGCCTTCTGGTGCATGATGCCAATGCAACACCGGGGGAAAAAAGAAAGAGACAAATAAATGTGACATTTTGAAGAAATCATTTTATGACCTGAATAGTACCAATCAGAAAACATCATCGCATTAATCCAATATTATTTGAGAACGAACAGCATTAGATCGGGAGTAAATTTATGTTGACGCTGTTAGTTAGGATCAGATCGGTTTGGGGGAGAGTGTGAACGTGACTGACAGAATAAAACTGATAAAAAACTAACTTTTACAAGTACCATAAATTTACAAGATAAAAGATGCTGACGGAGAGTTGGGGTCGGAATTACGAGTTTTTTTTGTTGGCTTTGGTAATTCTAGTGTTAATAAGTAAGGACCAGTTTTATTTGCAAAGGGAATGATTGACAACATTTTTTACTCCAGCTATACTAAGAAAACTAGGGGTGTTGTAATCTGAATACACAGAACTATCCCAATTGTAGCATCAGAAATAATATGTGACACTGAAGGGCGATATGTCATGGTGATGGGCAATTTATTCAATAATAAAGTGATTCTGATAAATATTTACAGTGTGGATAATAAAGATTTCATCCAAAATGTAATTGCATTTATTCCTAACTCATAAAATTATATTGGACAGAGACTTTAATTGTGTTTTAAATCCAGACCAAGATAGGTCTTCAGCTACAGCGGCGATAACATCTGATACTGCTAAATTAATTACACAGTTTCTAATGGATCAGATTTTATGAGACCCTAACTTTGAGCATATTCCTTCTTGTACTCCACGTTATGGCGCATGATACTGAAAATGCAGTACGGGCAAAATCGAAAAAAAAAACATGTTCAAATGACAACTCATGTGTAATGGCATAGTGTTTTCAAATAGTGACGTTTTCATGTATGAATGTGTGTATGCGTGCGCGAGAGATCTCATTCAGGTGGTTACTGGAATATAAAATAAACACTTTCACAAGGATATAATGAAAATTTTATTCAAGAATAAAACTGAATAACAAAAAATTTAATTGACAACAAGACACCAAGAAGACGATTCACCTGCATTTGTGCGTCTGCTTATACACCTTTAGTGATATATTTTATAGGTAGCAAAACTTTACACTGGGTGTTACACAATGAAATCATAAGCTTCCACTATCAGAGTGGACAAAGGCAGGACTGTAGCAACAGGCAGCTTCTTCACACCACCCAAAATGAAGAAGCCTTTGATTTCAGTCTGTAACAGTAAAGTTTGGGTACATACACCGTCTGCCCACTGCTGTCAGATCTAACCACTAGTGTGGCGAATTGCTTTTGTACTGAAGTGACTTTAGCTGCAGGCGGAAGTCCCATTTTACTTATGGTGTCAAGCAGAGTTGTGTTGCGGTGCAGCAGTCTATTAGCAGGTGAAAGCAATGTGAAGAAGCTGTTGTTACTGTTCTGCCTTTGTCCAGAAATGGCTCCATAAGCTTTATGGCCACAGACTCGGAAACTCTTGCCCCTGGGTTGTAATTTAAAACACTGTTCTCAACAAAATGTTGCCAAATGTCCAAGATCGCAGCAAATCTGTTGTTTTGCACACATTCTGCACTGGTGTCTTTGTTGTCAAAGCGCAAATGCTGCATGATAGTCTGATAGTGGTCACGGGACATTGTGTCTTTGATTGCTCGTATAACAAATAGTTCTAAGCAGACATCAACCACAGTGCCAACTGTGGTCAGTGAAAAGAATGGAGATAAATGCCATCAACTCAGAGAGGGAGAGGCAAGTTTGTTGTACCACGTGAATGTCACTGACACACTAAGAGCTCGTTTATACTTCACGCTCAGAATGCAGACACGCACGCATCATGGCTGCCATGTGGTCCCAGTGTTCATTTGACGAGTCTTTTGAGCAGGTCCTCAGAAATTAACGCAACGCGTGCACGAGTTGCAACACTAGCAAAAAGACGGGTGGAGCAGTGTGATAAAAGTTAGAATGTGACGTCAGAGTCTCTGTTTACTATCTAAATGTGACAGAAAGCCTCTATGCAGATCCTACGGGATCGATGTTTGTGCTTCGATATTTGATGAATGGTTTGATGTGTTGAAGCAAATTGCTGACATACAGATGCATTTGTGGTTTTATATTGAAGCGTTGCATTTTCCTGATCGTAATGACACTATACATTTTAAAAGTCTCACGACAGCAACGGCAAGCAGCAATAGATCAACACATTAAATGTATGATATTCCAACTCTCTGCACATTGTGGCGGGTGGCTGTAGGCTTTGCCCAGCCAGGACGCCTGGAAGGACCGGGAGGGAGACTATACCTCCCCCGGACCATGAGAGGGCAGCCGCCCTGGTTGGTATCAGGGCCACGAGAATGGAGCATGGAAGCTCAACCCTATAGGGGCCCATGGCCACCACCAGGGGGTACCCAGACGACTGAGGAGCCCTGGATGACAGCACTTCCGCCACACCCGGATACCCAGACACCTGAGGAGCCCTGGACGTCAGCACTTCCACCACACCCAGAAGTGCTGGCAGAAGTATTACCAGGGACACCCCGAGTGCTTCCGGGTGCTCATGCGGCACTTCCTCCACACCAGGAAGTGCCGCAGGAAGTTCATCAGGGGGCACCTGGAGCACGTCCGGGTGGGCATGACAGAGGCCGCCTCCCTCTAGTCATCAGCCGGAGTTGGGTGGAAGAGGACGAAGCTCGGAGGAGAGAAGTGGAGGCAGTGAAGGAAGGGAAGGAACATTGGAAGACATGGACTTTGAGGGTGCTTGGTGCAGGGGCACTGGGTTGTGTGCGAGACTTTGATACTTGTAAATACTGTAAATAAAAGGCATGCGCTGGAACTGTTGGTGTCTGCCTGTTGGTGTTCAGGCTGATCTTCCACAACATTTAGAATCCTTAGATTTATACTTGATATCACTTTCCAGATGAAATGCATTAAAGTATGTATGTTACATTTTACAGATAAGTCGTTAATTTTGTTTAAATAATGAATACTATTAATAATTACACACATGGGGTGATACAGTGGCGGAGCGGTAGCACTGCTGTCTCGCAGGGAGTCGCGTTGCTGGTATTCCCTGCCTGGAGTTTACATGTTTACCTGCTGGGTTTCCACAGTGTGCTCCAGTTTCCTTCCAAAGATATGCAGATTTGGTGACACTAAAATGATGCTTGTGTATGTGAGTGATTGTATTTACCTTGCGATGAGCTGATGCCCTTTCTAGGGATTGTTTCTGCCTCGTGCCCAATGCTTGCTGGAATGGACACATCCCTGGATTAATGGATTTAATCATTAAACATCCTTTTCAGAGATATTGCGGTAAGGTGTCATCAGAATTTAATGGGTGTTCCAGGCAATTCACAACACAGCGAAGCCGAACCTGTTCTCACCGTGATAATATCTCACACTTCCACCTGGTGGATTCTTCCAGATTTACGTAAAGTACGCATGCAAGTATAAACAGTAAAACGCTTGCATAGCAGGAGCATCTGCTGGAGCATGTGTTGCGTTGCGTGAAGTATAAACCTGGCCTAAAACTGAATAATAAAAAAACAAGTGCTTTTAGTAGCCAAAATTTACATTGGGTGTTACAGACTCAAGTGAAATGTATGTTTTTATTATATTATAGTAATAATAATTACAGCTCACTACTCAAAATGCAGAGTGCCCAGCCTCAAACCTGGAACTTTTGGGTTATAAGGCAGTTCTTACCTCTGCACCTTTGAAGAATACATAGCAACTTCCTGTCAATTGATATTTGACCTTGGGGTTTTAACTCATTGACAGCAACATGTAAATTGAATGATTTTTATTTCTTTGGTTATATTCTTGAATAAAAGCGCATATGTTTATTTGGTATTTGGACTAATGTCTTCACACTTTATACACTTCACTTCATTATTAGTATAACATGGAAGAAGTTTCTTCTCTAGGCATGAAAGGCATAACCTTTGCTGTAGAAAGGCATCAGGATTTCTTGCCTTGCATTTCCTGCCATCTTACACTTACACAGATCATTGTAGAAATGGAACACACATGAAATGTATTTTTTCCAACTATCAATATATTATTTACCCTAAACAACTGCAGACACCTCACTGCCAGATAAAGAGACTTGAGCTCAGAGAATTTTGTGACGGACTCAGCTCCATCTGTGGGGGGGATGTGATGGCAGGCTCCTTGCTGCTTGTGTTGATGGGCATATTTGCAAAAGAAAAGACCCTGACGGAGAGGTGCAAAGGAATTTAAGATGGCCTTGGATTAGAAGTTATTTTGTAGTCTTAAGGAATTCTAGTGTTAAAGGAGGACACTTAGCTTCTAGCTTCTAATCTTCAATGTCTGTTTAATATGATGTATTCACCCTTTAAATTTAACACCCTAGAGATTCTACTATTTTTGGATGCAGAAAAAGCTTTGACATGGTTGAATAGGACTACTTACTTACCACGTTGCATAAATTTGAGTTCGGCTCAAACATATGTGCATGGATTGAACTACTCTATACTAGAAGCCTCAGTTCATTTCCCCTATCCCCTATATTGGCTGTTTACTTTTGAAATGCATTGGAGATAATAAAATTACATAAACGTTTGTTTTTAGTAGGGTGATTTTTGAGCAGACACATCAAAGTCCAAAGAACATAAATTAGGTTAAGGTTTTAAGTGTTAAGATAGGTGAGGATATATGGGGCAGGTTTATAAGGAGTAAGAAATTTAAAAAAAATCTTAGCAATAGATAAACAAGGAGATGAGATTTTTCAAAGGTAAAGGAACTATATAACGTGTGAAAGAGAAATGACTCCATTTCTAAACATAGGGCATATGAGAACATGACAATGATGTTATAAAGGATATTAGTAACAGGCACGTAGGGCATATTATAACATGACAATTGTGTTAGAAAGGATATTAGTAATAGCAGTAGAGAGTAGAAATTCAGAAAAGATAATCTAAAGAGATTGTTTCAGTATTTTAGTAAAACAATGGTTAGGATGGAGATGAAGTACATTTGAAGTAGTGAGGGTAAACTAAAACATACAGAGAGTGATAGAGCAAATGCTCTAAAGTTGCCTCCTTTTTAAGTTTACACGTGTGAAGATGTGGATAAACTCCTAGTGGTAATAGGAACTGTCAAGGAGTTACTTAGAGATTTGGAAATTTAACGGGGAAAAGTATTGTTTAAATTAAATGGCTGAAATCCAATCACTGAGTCCATATAACCTTTATCCTAGAGTGCTTAAGGAGGTTAGAGAAGTACTACATTATGTATGTGACTACATAAGCACGGGAACCCACCAAATATTATTCTATTATATTTAAAAGGGTGATCCAGGTAACCGTATCAAGAAGGGTTTGAAATAGGGATATTCAAATCCAAGAAATTGGTAAATGTGTAGCATAAAGAATCAGAAGCATTTAAATATTCACTTGTAACTCAGAACTCAGTTCAAAATTGGCCAGATATACTCGTATTTTTAGAATACTTTTGTTTATCTGTTATGATTTGAGTTCTTTTTAAAATTTTCTCAGGCTTTCTTGAAGCCAGAAAAATCATCTTAGTGTCCTTTTGGGGGTTTTAACATCCAAGAAAACTAATTATGCAAGCAGAGCTTTAATTAGAGCATCCATTTAAAGAACTGCTTTTTTTACTGTTCTTTCTGATGCCATTTTGTTTTGACTATGGGTGCCACCATTTTGTGGTTTTTGTGTTGTCCATTTTCTTGGGGATTTTCACTTGATGCATCCTGAGCAGCATTGTTTGTGATGTCTTTGGTGAGCAAGTAGAAAGGTCACACCAAAACAAACTCCAATGTCTGAGATTGGACTGAAACTAGTGACTTATTTCTTTATGCCCATGATTATGTGTTATTTGAAACAAAACTCTGTTTTTGACTCCAGATTTTTGGTTTACGATTTGGCTCAGATTTTTATATATTGACCTTTGCTTTGCCCTTGATTCTGTTCTTTGTCCTGTTCCTCATTCTTTATTTTTTAACTGACTGCCCTTTTCACAGTGAGTACAGTATCCTGAACACTGGGACATCATGTGGACTGCAGTGTACATTTGGAATGAATGTCAGCTAGCATGACAGGAATGCTCCACCACTTATTTCATGCTTTATGTTTACAAATACAGTATGTATTCAGTTCAGCTCACTTTATTTTTGTATAGCGCTTTTCAATAAGTGCAGATATAGATTGCTGTGACAAGTTCTGAAATAAAATACGAGTATATTTATCAATCAAGTGATATTCCAGAAGGAGAAGGAATATGTAGCTCCCAAATGTTAGATTTGCCCCTGCAATATGGAAACTAAAACGAAGCAATCTAATAAAACATAAATGCATAAAAGCTGGGGAACCATAAGTAAAGGAAGACATTTGCCAAAATGTGAGATGTTAAACTAAATTCATGAAACAAAAAGGCTCAATTAATATGCTTTTGCTACATTGTTGTTTCCCTTGACTGTTATTTTTCTAAAATGTCATTCAAAGAGGATGCTAACATAGATTCCTATTTTGACCTAGACTCATGAGGTCAGACATGATTTTCAAACAAGAATTCATATCTGGGGACAACCTGTTAAAATATCAGTAGTGAATAGCGTTGAAATCCTGTGCTGCAAAGGCTATAATCCACAGGGCTTCTTTTTAAAACCTCCTCCCCAAGGTCCTCCAGTGCGTGTGTTTTAAACCACTGCTGGGGTTTCAGGGAAAGAGCAAAAGATACTGAACAAAAGACTTGATGGTGAGAGAAAATAAGAGGCTAAAATTGTTGTTTTCTATTAGGGAGCTCAGGCACATTGCAAAGAGTGCTGCAAGAGTAGAGGCAGACAGAAACACACACATAGACCACCACAGCTACTGAGCTACAGAGTGCATCTGTCTGCTATGATATCTTTCTGTCATTTTAACTATTGCATCACTGTATGACATAACAATAGCAAATAGACATTAGATAAGCATTGGTCTGTGGATATACATGTTACAATGCTGCAGCTATTTTGTCATGGCATGTTTGCTTTTCCAATTAGACGGTAATGTTAAATTTCTTTAGTTATTTGTTTAGATGTGCAGTCAGAAGGAGGGTGCTGTTCTGGCTTGTCCATGCTTTACTGGTGTTGTTAGGCAAATTTGTTGATTCAGTTGTTTTGAGTTCTGAAATCTGCATCTCCCTGGACTTTCATTATCATCTCTCTTAATGGCAGTCCTTTTGATGAAGTGTTACATTGCAAAAAACTTAGCCTAGAAATAAGATATAAACACTGAATTTCAGGAGAAACGCGAGTTTCTTAATATTAGTCAAATTATCTGTCCATGCAGCAAGATAATTTTACTTGCCAAGAAATCTTAAAATAAGTTAGTTCCAGTCTAGAAATAAGAAAGCTCTGATAGGTGTTCAAAGGTTTGAAATAAGTAGAAAATGCTGTTTTTTAGAACAAATTCCTTGAGATTAGACTTTCTACAGTGGAAATACACTGAATATTAGAAAATAATTTTTAATTCAGTTGTTTTGAATTCTTAATTTTAGCACACTGAAAAATGAAGGCCAAGGAACAAGAAAATGAATCACAAATATAAGTGGAAAATTCTTAATACCAGTGGAGAAAGAAAGTCTTGTTACTTGAAACAACTTAGCTCATCTTGAAATAGGTAGTCCAATATTTAATCTCAGATCATATATCTTAAAACAGGAAAATTATTTTACAAAAATCACAGAATAAGAAAAAAATATGCGATTATCTATACTAATAAAAGGCAAAGCCCTCACTGACTGACTGACTCACTCACTGACTCACTCACTGTCTCATCACTAATTCTCCAACTTCCCGTGTAGGTAGAAGGCTGAAATTTGGCAGGCTTATTCCTTACAGCTCACTTACAAAAGTTAAGCAGGTTTCATTTCGAAATTCTATGCGTAATGGTCATAACTGGAAGCTGTTTTTCTCCATTTACTGTAATGGAGATGAGCTCGAAAGCCGTGGGGGCGGAGTTTCGTGTGACATCATCACACCTCCCACGTAATCACGCAGTACGTAGAAAACCAGGAAGAGCTCCAAAAAGCGCTGAAGAAAACATGCATTATATAATTGAGAAGGCAGCGAAACAATAAGAAGCGAGCGAGTGACATATACAACCATATTCATGAGTGCTGCTACTACGGAAACAAAGCACGTTTAGGTGTAAACCTAAACTTTAAATTAAGTTCATAGACAAGCTGCCGCTGGCGTTTGTAATTTAGTGCCTGCCCATATAAGGCCGTCCGTCAGCGGCAATCCAATAGAAACACTGCCGCTAAATATTCACGGGTGAAGGACTGTGCTTATGCAGAGGAAGATGAGATGGTCAGGGTGGTGTTTGGCACAAACTCAGCGAAACTGCGAGAGAAAGTTTTAAGTGCCGGGACTTAGGTAACATTAAATTCAGCCGTGGACATAGCACGACATGGCACCAGCACAGCTGGGAAACTTCGATGCATGTACACCAAGCGCCTCACATGAACTGACGCAGTGCACAGACAAAAAGCAACAGTTCCAAAGAGCACTGAACAAAAACCGAATTACACAATTGAAAAGGCAGCAAAAAAATATGAAGCGTCTGATACATACAAGCATATTCATAAGTGCAGCTACTGCGGAAACAAAGCACACGGTGGAAAAAGTCAATGTCCAGCTAAAGGAAGACAGTGTAAAAAAAAAACCCGTGCATGCAGTGTGTCAGGTCTCAGATAAAGAAGAAGACGAGCTGTTTATTGATGCAGTAAGAAACGAATCGATGAATGAAACCTGTTATCTTTACAACGATTGACAAACACGGAATGTAACTTGAACACAACACATCCTACAAATACGAACCTGATTGAAAGAAATAATGATAATCAAATCCTTGATGACAGCAACACTCAATAACACTCACAAAACAATTACTGTATATTGACAGTCATGTTACGTTATTTTTAAAATGTTCCCTTTTCTTTTTCATAGCTTCTTTAACACACTACTTCTCCGCTGCGATACGCGGGTATATATATATATATATGTATATATATACCCCGATCTACATACTCGAATAATGGATACTTTATTCACCATCAATGATTGTTTTGGTAAAGCCATACTCAGTGTATTCATTAGATGAACGGTAAAAAAGTAAGAGCGAGGGGAGGGTGACTTATTGAGGCATGCAGGCAAAACCACAATAGCACACGGGCTCGATGTACTGTAGTGCGCGTCAACTCGATCTGAATTGTGCGATCACATTCGAAAAAAATAAGTTCTATTTAGTCCATATGTGTCAAATTCAAGGGCCGCCGGCCACATCCGGCCCGGCGTGTAATTATATCCGGCCCGCGAAATCATTTTATATACTGTATTATTGTTATTAATGGCCCAGGTATATGAAGCGCTGGTAACACAATAAACTACAGATCCCATAATGCAGCGCTTCAGCTGCCTTGCCGAACACTTACCGCGTTAATCAAGTCTAGCTTATGATGCTGCAAGTTATTGTGAAGCTAGCCCACACGATGCTGAAGAGAAAAGTTGATTCTGAAAATAGAGCCTTTAAAAACCGATGGGAGGCTGAGTATATGTTTACTGACATTGCCGGTAAACCCGTGTGTTTCATTTGTGGAGCTAATGTGGCTGTAATTACAGAATTTAATCTAAGAAGGCACTATGAGACAAAACATCAGGATAACCTGAAAGACCTGAATGCAATGCAGAAGATACAGAAAGCAGAAGAATTAAAGAAGAATCTGACACTTCAGCAGACGTTTTTACCCGTGCACAATCACAAAGTGATTTCAAGTGAAGCTGCTTTTATGGGAGACACAAATGAACCAGTGCAACTTGCCCCACTTTCCCTGTTGCCAAGTAATGTTGAACCAAGTCGGCACAACGGTGTTCCGAAATATGCACTTTGCTGATAAACTGAGCGCACTGCGCCTTGAGTTCGCACGGCGCTTTGGTGACTTTGAAGAACAAAAAAAGAATTTTGAGTTGTTTCGCAACCCATTTGCCGTCGATGTGGAAACTGCACTTGTGCAGATTCAGATGGAGGTGATTGAGCTGCAGTGTAATGGCACACTGAAGGCAAAATACGATACTGCAGGGCCCGCACAGTTTATTCACTCCATTCCCGCAGAAATGCTCCAGCTTCGTCTACATGCGGCTCGAACCTTGTGCATGTTTGGTAGCACATATCTGTGTGAGAAGCTCTTCTCAGTGATGAAGACTAACAAAACAGCACACAGGAGTCGCCTCACTGATGAGCACCTGCAGTCCATCCTGAGAATCTCCACAACACAGAACCTCACACCAAACATAAACGAACTTGTTGCCAACAAAAGATGCCAGGCGTCCAGCTCTAAAATGACATATGAGCAAAGACAACTGCATGATTTGATTTGTTTTTGCTGAAAAGAACACATTTTATTTATATTTCCAGGTTTTGTTATGCAGCATGTTCATATTTGAATTTGTATAATTTTGACAGGATATATTTTTATGGAGAGCAAAATCTTTTGGGATATTTAAAATCTAAGTTTATTTTTTATATAAAATTACAAAAGAGTAAAGAAATTTGAATGTTTGTTCTTTTAACGTTTACTTTATTTCTAACTTGTATAATTTAGACAGGATATATTTTTATGGAGAGCAAAATATTATAAGTTATTTAAGGTTTTAGTTGATTTATTCAGGAATAATATTCCTGTCTGTTTTTACCATTCCTACCAAAGATATTTCTGTCGACTAAATAAAAATTCCTTCTATTTAAAATTCAAATAGAACTTGAACAGATACGATAGTTCATAATATCCACGCAGACGTGCACATAAGAGCGGGAGTCATCCGTTTTAACAAACAGCGTATTGCACTGATACGAAATAGCCTGCCCATTTAATTATTTAGGAATGGATAAATAAATTAAGATTTTGTACAAATAATGTTTTTCATTTTTCTTCCTTGATGGATTCTGCCACCCCCAGCAACTGTTGCTCGTACCCCAAAGAGTGTATATATATATATATATATATATATATATATATATATATATATGTGTGTGTGTGTGTATATATGTAGATATGTATGTATATGTTTATATATGTGTGTGTGTATGTATGTGTGTATGTATATGTATGTGTATATATGTAGATATATATATGTATGTATATATGTGTGTGTGTATATATATATTGTAATAAAATAAAGAGTCCTTTCAAAATAGAAAAAGGTTTGGGGTTTGTCCCCGTATATTGTCGTCCAGACAGAAATGAAAAAGGATGATTCAAAATGACTTTTCAGTACACAGTGAATAAAATACTGTAACAAAATGACGTTTATATAGCAGATGGGATGATGGGAGGAAGTGGTTGGCAGGAAGTGAGAATTGGAGGCGGGACCACGGAACCAACGTCACCAGGAGTAGACCGGAGTAATCGAGTGGGGAACCAGAAGTGACATCATCAAATTGGAACCGGAAGTGACGTCATCATGGTCATTTTGGAATTTGACTCTGGAAATGTTTTATTTTTCTTCCGGTTTTCTGTAGATAGAAAGAGATTCAGGTAAGTACCACGTGATAAACCCTTGTCTCGCGAGATTTCACTCACCTTTAGGCTCCTTGACTGCCTCCAACTCGCACGTGTGTGACATGACCCCCCCCTCAGCCCAGACCCATCCGGTCGGGCGACCTGCACCGAGAGGTCGTGAACCCGGGAGAGAGCATCTGCGTTGGCCTGCAAGGAACCCCTACGATAAGTAACGCTAAAACGGTATGGTTGAAGATCCAAAAACCACCTAGTGACGCGAGGATTCGACTCCCGATGAATGGACATCCACTGTAAAGCGGCATGGTCCGTCACCAGAGTAAACTCTCGCCCCAATAGGTAGTACCTTAATGATGTGATAGCCCACTTAATCGCCAAGGCCTCTCGCACAGTCCAGCAGTTTCCGGCTCAGATACATAACGGGGTGTTCAGCACTGTCGATACATTGTCTCAACACGGCACCCAGTCCTGTGGCCGATGCATCAGTCTGGAGAACAAAAGGAAGAGAAAAGTCAAGAGATTTTAATACAGGTGCTGACATAAGGGCCAATTTTAAGTCACTAAATGCTTTATCTACTGTATCATCCCATACCACTTTTATAGGTGCCCGTTTCTTTGTCAAATTAGATAAGGGCGTAGCAATTTCTGAGAAATGTGGCACAAAGCGACGATAGTAACCAGCTAATCCCAAAAATGCTTGTACTTGCCGCTTATTTATCGGACGGGGCCAATTTATAATGGCATCAATTTTAAGACATTGTGGTTTCACGACACCTCCCCCCACTAGATAGCCCAAATATTTGGCTTCTCTCAATCCAAAGAAACATTTCTTTGGATTAATACGAAGCCCTGCTGCTGCCAGTGTGGAAAGTACCATTTTCACCTGCCATACATGATCCTTCCATGTGCTGGAATAGATGACGACGTCATCTAGGTAGGCGGCACAATAGGAATTGTGGGGCCGTAGCAGTGTGTCTACCAGACGTTGGAAAGTAGCTGGCGCCCCGTGCAAACCAAATTGAAGGACCCTGTACTGCCAATGTCCACTGGGAGTGCTAAATGCGGTTTTTTCTTTTGCAGAATCCGTTAAGGGAATTTGCCAATACCCTTTTGTCATGTCAAGGGTAGTTAGGAATTGAGCGCTTCCTAGTCGATCGAGCAGGTCATCCACTCGCGGCATCGGATACGCATCAAATTTAGAGACCTGATTGAGTCGTCGGAAGTCATTACAAAACCTCCAAGACCCATCGGGTTTAGAAACTAGAACAATTGGACTAGACCAAGGGCTATAGCTTTCTTCGATAACCCCTAAATCCAGCATTCGCCTAATTTCCAACTCCACTTCCGCTTTCTTTGCCTTCGGGAGTCTGTAAGGTCTCTCCCTGACAATCACTCCAGGGTCCGTAATAATATCATGCGCAATCAACGCAGTACGTCCAGGTAATTCATCCACCACCTCAGGTACAGACAAGATAGCCTTTTCGAGATCTTGTCTTTGTTCTGGTGTCAAATCGGAACCAAAATTAAGTTTGGCACAGAACATAAAAAGTGAACTAGGCTGTCCGGAGGAGGGATCGGGTTCCCTTTCCTTCCACGGTTTCAGCAAGTTAATATGATACACTCTTTCACTCGGTCGACGATTAGGTTGTTTAACTAAATAGTCGACGAGACCTTTTCTTTCTTTAATTTCATAAGGTCCTTGCCAATGAGCTAACAATTTATAATGGGATGTTGGGACTAATACCATAACACGATCACCCGGGACAAATTCCCGAATGGTGGTGTTTCTATTATAATAATGTGACTGTGCTGCTTGCGCTTTTTCTAAATTCTCTTTTAGGATAGGTCTGATTTTCTCTAGTCTATCGCGTAATTGCGTGATATAGTCAACAATATTTGAGGTAGGGAGTACCTCCTCCTCCCAACCTTCTTTTAACATGTCCAAAATCCCCCTGTGTTGTCTTCCATATAATAATTCAAAAGGAGAAAACCCTGTTGAGGTTTGAGGAACTTCCCGGTAGGCAAACAAAACAAGAGGAAGCAACTGATCCCAGTTTCTTCCGTCCTCGTTAACTACCTTGCGTAACATCTGTTTTAACGTCTGGTTAAAACGTTCAACCAATCCATCAGTTTGAGGATGATAAACCGATGTTTTTAGATGTTTTATCCTGAGTAATTTGGCCACTTCCCTGAACGTTTCTGAAGTGAAAGGAGTCCCTTGATCTGTTAAGACCTCCTTGGGGATCCCAACATGTGCGAATATCCCTACCAATTCTCGTGCGATATTTTTTGAATTAGCTGAGCGCAACTGAACAGCCTCTGGAAAGCGAGTGGCATAATCTACTAAAACTAAAATATATTTAAAGCCTTTTAACGAGGGTTCTAACGGACCAACGAGATCTATACCCACTCGTTCAAACGGGATGTCAATAAGGGGAAGGGGAATAAGAGGAGCTTTAGACCTTCTGGGTATCTGGCGAAGTTGACACTACGGACATGAAGCGCAAAATCGCCTGACCTCCTCATTAACTCCCGGCCAAAAAAATCTGAGTTTTATCCTCTCCAAAGTCTTATCGGAGCCTAGATGGGCTCCTAGAAGGTGGGCATGTGCTAATTCACATACTTTTCGCCGAAATGTACGTGGGATTAACAACAAAGCCCGCACTTCACCCTCGTGTTCTGCCACTCGATATAATAATTCATTTTTAATTACAGAGAACGGCATCGGTGGCATGGGATCTAGGTTTGTATAACCTTCAGTAGATACTACTGCATTTCTAGCATTTTTTAATGAATCATCATTCCTTTGTTCTCTTTTGAATGATGATGGGGTTAGTCGAAATTGTGTCGTTAAATTTTGAATAGGATCTTGTTCGAGTTCAATGGGAGGGGCTACTGTCTCTACGTCTTCTGCGTCGACTGTACCAGCTCCCGCAGAGGACGATGGGACATCAAAACTTTCGCACTGGGTACCCGTATGGATCCGTGCTACTGAGGGACACGGCGTGGAGGCAGTCGGAGCATTATTCTCCATCAACTAAGCCCAAATTCTTATTAGATGCAGTTACGTTCTTACCGCTGTTAATTTTATTCCAATCTCTTCCTAATATGACTGGAAAAGGGGGATCGGGTAATACTGCCATAGCCATACTGGTTATTTTATGTTCTACCGATATTACACACCTGGCTGTTTTGTAATATTTAATATCCCCATGTATACACTTTAGACTAGTTTTCCCCTTAGTCCACTGTTGCGGTAATACGTAACGGGCAGCAACAATGGAAATGTTACTCCCGGAGTCAAACATTGCCCTTACCTTTCTGCCATTTATAATAACTGCACCTGTATATGGAAGAGACAGAGGGTTATTCACTGTGGCACAGTACCTTTCTCCCCTTACTATCGTGCAATCCATAGGCTCGTAGGCACAGTTCGGGGACAGATATCCGATCTCCCCGCACTTGAAACAGCGAGGGGGTCCGGCTAGTCTGTCCCTTCTACGAACGGCAGGTTTGGGAGTTTGTCGGGGGGGCTCAGGGACTGCCCCACGTATCTGTTGGGTTCGGCGAGAAGTCCGTTCCGACCGCCCCGATTTATAGGCTGCCCAATGACGCTCTGCTATTTGGATCAGGGTGTCCATATCCTCGAAAGTATGCTTTCGTATTTGTTGGGCGATGTGGTCAGGGAGGGCATGTACGAATGTTTCGCACACAAGGAGCTCAGCTATTTTGTGGGAGGAGTTAATGTCGGGCCGTAGCCAGCGACACACCTTTCCCCAAGCTTCAAAGCCCTGAGTTCTTAACGGCCTTTCCGGATCAAATTGCCACTCCCTCCACTCTCTCGCCTGTTGTTCCGGTGAAACGCCGCAGTGCTTGAACACCTCAGTCTTCAGAGCATCATAATTGGCTGCCTGCTCCTCGGTTAAGTCGTAATAGGCCCTCTGCGCCGTTCCCTTCAAATAGGGAGCCAGTAGGTACGCCCACTCCAACCTCGGCCAAGCGTTCCGCTTCGCGGTGCGTTCAAAGATCAAAAAGTAGGACTCGATGTCATCTTCTTCAGTCAAAGGTGTTAACTGAATTGGCTGTGGCCGAGCCACCTCCGTCCGTGCACCAGCACGGGAACGAGCCTCGGCTTCTGCTAACTGGGTCCTGGTTTCCCCCATCTGGATCTTCAGAGTTTGGAGATCGCCCATGATAGTATTAAGCACCGTATTGAGGTCCTGTTCTTCGCTCATGATGAACAAAATATCCTGCCGACTACGCCAATTGTAATAAAATAAAGAGTCCTTTCAAAATAGAAAAAGGTTTGGGGTTTGTCCCCGTATATTGTCGTCCAGACAGAAATGAAAAAGGATGATTCAAAATGACTTTTCAGTACACAGTGAATAAAATACTGTAACAAAATGGTGTTTATATAGCAGATGGGATGATGGGAGGAAGTGGTTGGCAGGAAGTGACGATTGGAGGCGGGACCATGGAACCAACGTCACCAGGAGTAGACCGGAGTAATCGAGTGGGGAACCAGAAGTGACGTCATCAAATTGGAACCGGAAGTGACGTCATCGCGGCCATTTTGGAATTTGACTCTGGAAATGTTTTATTTTTCTACCGGTTTTCTGTAGATAGAAAGAGATTCAGGTAAGTACCACGTGATAAACCCTTGTCTCGCGAGATTTCACTCACCTTTAGGCTCTTTGACTGCCTCCAACTCGCACGTGTGTGACAATATATATGTGTATATGTGTATATCTATAGATATGTATATATATATGTTTATGTGTGTGTGTGTGTATATATACAACAGTGACAAAACAATTACATTGACAATCATGTTCCGTTATTTTCAAAATGTTTCATTTTCTTTTTCATTACTTCTTTAATACACTACTTCTCCGCTGCGAAGTGCGGGTATTTTGCTAGTTAAGAAATAAATGCTTGAAATAAGCAACATTATATGCCAATGGGGTGAGATATATTGACTTGGATTTTTAAAAAATCCTGAAATTACTTCATTTCAACACATACTAAGCTATATTTGCATGATATATACAACAAATTTCAGTCCACCTACAAAGAATAAGGTAAAAGTAGCACAGTGCTCTCATTTTAGGATGGTCCTCATTTCAAATTGAAACCAAATATTTTAGCAGAGGTTTGAATTAGGAATTCATTCCTACATTCAAGACACATAATTAATATGTAATTTCCTGATATATGTTGGCTTCCTGAATAGATAAAATAACTTACAATAAAGACATAATCATTAGCATTGCTCTTTATTTACTACATCACTATCCAACTGTGTTTACAATACGGAAACAGAGAAAAACATAAGCACGTGAAAATTAGTTGACACAGGAAGATTACCTTGTATATAACACAAACGTCATATCTATATCATTATTGTACATTGTAGTTCAGGACTGTCTCATCTTGTCACAGTCAGAAATGCATAACATAATTACATAAAAAAAAATTTTAACAGTGGTAACTTTGCCAAAAAACAGGACAAAGAAAATACAACCTAACATGTTAAAATTCACAAAATATCAAATTATTTACAATTTATCTAATTGATTTTCAAATATTATAGTAATTATATACAGTACATCACAGACATGCATTTCCTGTTCTACATTTGGCTCACACAATTTTTCTTCTAGCATATTTGTATTTCCCTTCAAATTGTGTCCAGTAATATTTCAGTTTGAATTGCAGAGAGGACAGTGGCAATGCACTTAGGACATGTTAGATGTAGTGCATAATAGTATGCCATAAGGTACACGATACCTTCCTGCAACATTTCTTGAGGGAAAGTTGTCAAATGGTCACTTCCAATAGCTAGCATGCAGTTATCTTGGCCCACAATAAGGGCAGCGCTAGTCAGTGGTCAGTCTTTGCTGTAGAAAGGCATCAGAGTTCTCGGAGGTCTTCAAGACAAACAAAAACCAACAAAGAAAATAGGCTGAATTTATTTTATCCTCTGTAGTCCTATACATATTTATTATACATTTACTTATTTATAATACTTAAATTAATGTGCTAATTTTAACAGAAGCAGTTATACACAGCTTGTAATTGAAATAGCAAAGAAATCACTAAAAATTCAAGATTGCTATATTCTGTTGAGCCCTTTTAATCAAACCGTTTAATGTATAATGCCGTTCCTGTAGCTAACATTAAAAACAACCCTGAAAATTGCTGCCAGTCACAGATCAATGGAATTGCAGTAACTGTCTTTATTTTTCCTTTAAGCAATGTAAAAATGCAAAGTTTTACCTTAAGGCCATGAACTAATGCCTCAGGTTTTGTTTTCCAGCTTTTTTGGAGGTAGAGAAAGTGAAGGAAACATGGATGGCAGAGTTCTAAACATGGCGATGGCATTTTTCACTAATGAAAAAAACAAAAAAACAATCTTATTAAATATCTTTTGTATTATGTTCTAATATAACTCAAACATTCTCCTGTTAATGAAAACAACAACATACAACAAGCTTTAAATTAAGAATGATTTATAACAAAAATGATATGATGTCTGGTATTATTTTTACCTACTAATATGCTAGAACATGAACGAAAAATTGAAATGAACCCTTACATAGATCATATTTAAAGTTTTAAGTATTCTTTAAAATATTCCTTCATTATTTATACCTAATAAAGGATAGTGTCAGTCAGTTTATTATTCTGTTGTGTCTTAAAAAGATGCTATACAAAACTATTTACAATCCTAATAAATGGCTTTTTAAAAACATAATTAAAGGGAAAATTTATTTCAGAATAACACAGTACAACTTTCTAATACAATGAAGAAAAGGGAACCTGGAATTCACAAATCAATAGTTAGTGGCAAAGAGAGCAGTAATAATATTTTGCATGAAAATTTCTCAAAGTTTGGCTTACTATCATATAGACTTGGTCTTTATGGAAAAAATGGCATAAAAAAAGTGCAACCCTTTGAGCATCAACTGCAAAATATCATAACTTTAAACAACTTCAATTTGACTTTCATTTAGGCCTATCATGCTGCAACACTGAGTAAAGTGCATAGCTAACTATAAAATGAGTTTGAATAAAATATGCGTGACAAATGTTACCATCATCGTGCATATGTGGACGCTTCAGGATCTTCTTCATTCCTCCATACAGCTGCACTTTTTCATAAAAACTGGTCCATCTGCTCTTAACCTCTGTGATGTAGTTAAGATTATTCTAACTAAGAATACAACGCATTTGATCCATTACCTATAAAATAAGCACACTCTAAGTTAGCACATATTTTGTTTTAAGAAACCATTTTCAAAAATATTTCAGTCAAATGTCTTGTGTTTTATGTACTTACATGATCCAGTTCTTTAAGGCATGGGTAAGCCTCCCATATAATCTGTAAATGACCTCTGTGCATTAAATTCATGCTCAAGGAGCTGTGTAACTGCAAATTTATTTGGCTTTGGTTTCTTGTAAAGGTCCTGTAGTGTTTTGTAGTGTCAACAGCTGCAAAAACATATAAATGAATAATCCAATCAGTTGTGTTTTCTAAACAGTCTGAACTAAGATGGGATATGACCATCTCTATTGTGCACTTACCAGATGGTTCACATTCTTTCTCTGCTGTAACTTCTTGGGTATGACTAGAAGGTGACACGTTAACAAGCATCGCTGAGGCAATAGAATTCCCCAAAGATGCAGTGGAATCAGCCTTGCCTGAATTCTCGACTTCAGCAGCATCAGGCTTGTCAGTGGTGATGCCAAGACATCTCTTTATTTATTTGAGGCATACAGTCCTGTTGATTCTGAGGTGTGCAGATATTCTCTAGCCTTTTCAGGAATTGTTTAAACACAGGTTCCTGTAATGAGATTACACTCTTTTAAAAAGTGTGCATGTGAATACAAGGTGTGACTGCTCAGTCTAAATCTATACTAATAAAAGGCAAAGCCCTCACTGACTCACTCACTCATCACTAATTCTCTAACTTCCCGTGTAAGTAGAAGGCTGAAATTTGGCAGGCTTATTCCTTACAGCTTACTTACAAAAGTTAAGCAGGTTTCATTTCGAAATTCTACGCGTAACGGTCATAACGGTCGACAATGTCTGCCATGTTGAACTTTCTTATTTATGGCCCCATCTTCACAAAATTTGGTAGGCAGCTTCCATGCACTAACCGAAACCGATGTACGTACTTATTTCGGTGGTATGATGCCACTGTCGGCCACCATATTAAACTTTCCAACGTCACTAATTCTCCAATTCCCGTGTAGATAGAAGGCTGAAATTTGGCAGGCTCATTCCTTACAGCTTACTTACAACAGTTAAGCAGGTTTCATTTCGAAATTCTACATGTAACTGTCATAACGGTCGACAATGTCCGCCATGTTGAACTTTCTTATTTATGGCCCCATCTTCACGAAATTTGGTAGGCGGGTTCCCTGCGCTAACTGAAACCAATGTACGTACTTACTTCGGTGGTATGACGCCACTGTCGGCCGCCATATTGACCTTTCCAACGGTCTTTGTTACTTATGAGCCCATCTTCAAGAAATTTGGTACGCGGGTTCCCAACGCTAACTGAATCCTACTTACGTACATATATACGTCCATAGCCTGCAGCTCGGTCACCGTGTGAGGCGGTGTTGGGTCCCCCATCCCAACGCCTCCCACGTTGTTGGCTGCCTGCCTATATAAGGACGTCTGTCGCTACGGTCTCTACATTCCCTTCCTTGCTTCGCCACGGGATTCACGTCTCCCTGCTGATAACTGCAGCCTTTTTATTTAATCCACGGCTTCTCCACTGTTTTATTGTTCGTTTATTATGCTTATAGTTATTGTGTAGGTATTTTAGACTTACTTTACATCATTCAGGTACCCCTTTCCTTTATCGTTCCAATCGTAACCCCATTAACATGTCTATCGAGGTGATCACCATCGATCAAAGAACTGTCACTTACCGAGTGGTTTCCATGCCTGGAGATGGCACCTGCCTTTTCCATTCTCTTTGTTACATAATGCACGGCCATATCAGGCTCACTCTTGATATCCGGAGGAACATTGTGTCATATGTATTGAATGACTGGGACAGGTTCAAGGTGTGGACTGATGATGGTACAGGAGATAACTATACTACACAGGAGCACTATAAGAGTAAAATGCTTAAGCTGTTCACCTATGGTTCTGCATGTGAGTTGATGGCTGCCGCTGAATTGTTCGGTTGTCGCTTTCAAGTGTACCGAAATGGCCAAATATGCCTCTTAAACATCTTAGATTCACAGGTGACGATTTCAGTAGTGCACACTTTGATGTTTATGAATGCTTAAACTCTCAAAAGCTGGATGTGAAGTTATCGATGAAACCGGTTGTATGCTTACAACGTTTGACAGATGCCGAATGTCACTTCAACACAAGTCCTGCAAATACTGTCATAATTGAAACAAACCATGAAACTCAAACCGATTACGACAGCAGCGATCCAAGCTGTGCGATTTGAGACAAGATTACTTTTCACATGGCCAACTGTAAGTTGCATGCTCAAGAGTAAGCTCAGCGCACAGCTCGATCATATTACAACTGGAGGACCGAACTGACAACGTAGCATACAAAGAGATCCTTAACAAATAATTATTGGTATATTTTCCCTAAGTTTAAAAAGATTTAATTTTCTTCTTAATAAAAATTTTCGCGGGTATTTTGCTAGTCCTCTATAAAAACTAGTTTCTTACACTCACCCATGAATTTTGATCTTCAGCTGCACATAGCTTTGTATAATACTTGACTATACATTTTGCCATTGAAGAAACCCCATGTTTGGGGGTATATTTGTCTTCCTTTGTTGTTGTCCTCAGTATGGGCACTACAGTGCATCTGGAAAGTATTCACAGTGCATCACTTTTTCCACATTTTGTTATGTTACAGCCTTATTCCAAAATGGATTAAATTCATTTTTTTCCTCAGAATTCTACACACAACACCCCATAATGACAATGTGAAAAAAGTTTACTTGAGGTTTTTGCAAATTTATTAAAAATAAAAAAACTGAGAAATCACATGTACATAAGTATTCATAGCCTTTGCTCAATACTTTGTCGATGCACCTTTGGCAGCAATTACAGCCTCAAGTCTTTTTGAATATGATGCCACAAACTTGGCACACCTATCCTTGGCCAGTTTCGCCCATTCCTCTTTGCAGCACCTCTCAACCTCCAACTGGTTGTATGGGAAGCGTTGGTGCACAGCCATTTTAAGATCTCTCCAGAGATGTTGAAGCGGATTCAAGTCTGGGCTCTGGCTGGGCCACTCAAGGACATTCACAGAGTTGTCCTGAAGCCACTCCTTTGATATCTTGGCTGTGTGCTTAGGGTCGTTGTCCTGCTGAAAGATGAACTGTCGCCTCAGTCTGAGGTCAAGAGCACTCTGGAGCAGGTTTTCATCCAGGATGTCTCTGTACATAGCTGCAGTCATCTTTCCCTTTATCCTGACTAGTCTCCCAGTTCCTGCCGCTGAAAAACATCCCCACAGCATGATGCTGCCACCACCATGCTTCACTGTAGGGATGGTATTGGACTGGTGATGAGTGCTGCCTGGTTTCCTCCAAACGTGACGCCTGGCATTCACACCAAAGAGTTCAATCTTTGTCTCGTCAGACCAGAGAATTTTGTTTCTCATGGTCTGAGAGTCCTTCAGGTGCCTTTTGGCAAACTCCAGGCGGGCTGACATGTGCCTTTTACTAAGGAGTGGCTTCCGTCTGGCCACTCTACCATACAGGCCTGATTGGTGGATTGCTGCAGAGATGGTTGTCCTTCTGGAAGGTTCTCCTCTCTCCACAGAGGACCTCTGGAGCTCTGACAGAGTGACCATCAGGTTCTTGGTCACCTCCCTGACTAAGGCCGGCCCTTCTCCCCCGATCGCTCAGTTTAGATGGCCGGCCAGCTCTAGGAAGAGTCCTGGTGGTTTCGAACTTCTTCCACTTACTGATGATGGAGGCCATTGTGCTCATTGGGACCTTCAAAGCAGCAGAAATTTTTCTGTAACCTTCCCCAGATTTGTGCCTCGAGACAATCCTGTCTCAGAGGTCTACAGACAATTCCTTTGACTTTATGCTTGGTTTGTGCTCTGACATGAACTATCAACTGTGGGACCTTAAATAGACAGGTGTGTGCCTTTCCAAATCATGTCCAATCAACTGAATTTACCATAGGTGGACTCCAATTAAGGTGCAGAAACATCTCAAGGATGATCAGAGGAAACAGGATGCAACTGAGCTCAATTTTGAGCTTCATGGCAATGGTTGTGAATACTTATGTACATGTGCTTTCTCAATTTTTTTATTTTTAATAAATTTGCAAAAACCTCAAGTAAACTTTTTTTACGTTGTCATTATGGGGTGTTGTGTGTAGAATTATGAGGAAAAAAATGAATTTAATCCATTTTGGAATAAGGCTGTAACATAATAAAATGTGGAGAAAGTGATGCGCTGTGAATACTTTCCGGATGCACTGTATATATTATACATCTGGCTTTAGCAAGACTAATTTTGACCCAACACACTGATTTTGGGAAATGACAGTCTCCTCCTTGACACTCTCTGCTGCTGAGGGATACTACATACTCTAATGTGAAAGGAAGCTTGTGTTTGCTACTAAGATGCATTTAAAGTAGCAGTGAGGCCAGGAGCCATGAAAGAATTCAGAGGTTTTAATGATGTCACTAGTATAGATTCAAATTAGTCTGTTAATTTGGATTTTTGATTTGATATACTTTATTCATATTGGTGTGGTAATTGTCTTTTCACATAACCTAAATGAAAACTAAAGCACTAAATAACACACTAAACATTCACAGGCATACAATTAGAGAGACACGTCATCTGTAGTTCTGGTAGGAGCAAAGAAAGAAAGAGAGAAAAAGAAAGAGAAAACTATAAGAAGACATTCACATCTTTTTAAAAACATTTTTATTTACAAACAATAAAAGTGTGAACATCAAGGTGCCTGTAAGTCAAAAAGCCAGTTTAGCAATGAGTGAAACTATCAATGCTTATAATGGTTAAAGCAGCACATTCTCACTGACATTGTGACCTGTAGAGGAGGTGGGGCAGCACCTCAAATCCCCAGACACAGATACACAGAACAGACCTGGGCTCAAATACAATGCTTTTTTTGCCACACTATACCTCCACAAGGTTTCTGTTTTCTCCGTTCCATGTTGCACAACAAAGCTATATTTCTCCTTCTTCCTCTACACCTCTGTATCCAGCAGAGTGCGCCAGTACAGCAAAGGCCAAGCTGAGGAAAAAGATGTCTCCTTGAGCTGAAGGGATGAAGGGACACAGTAGATTTGAAAATAATATATAAAACTCCTTCAGTCTTTTTAAATATTTTTGGACAATTTTATAACTCCAGTATTCTTCATGTAAACAGCAGTCAGGGTACATGCAATTCTACGCCTCTACTACAGTCATGGAAATGAATGACCTCTCCAGTGGATGGGATAGAGGGCCACAGTACACATTAAAGTGATGTAGAAGACTTCATACAATCAGTTTAAATTAATTTGGCACAATGTTAGCTGTCCAGTATTTACTTTGTAAGCAGCAGTCAGAGGGCATGCAATTCTACAGTGATGCTCAAACTATGAAAATGAGTTTCCTCTGGAGTTGATTGGACAGAAAGCCACAATAGACCTGAAAGTGATTTAAAAGACTTTCTACAACCTTTTAAAATACATTTGGAAGAGGTTTAGCTGTCCAATATTCATTTTATAAGCAGAAGTCAGAGGGCACACAATTCTACGGCTCTCCTCAAGCTATTGAAATGACTGTCCCCATCGGCAGATGAGACAGATGGGTACAGTAGACATAAAAGTGATACGGAAGACTTTTAACAATATTTTAAGATACATTTTGAACAATTTTAATATCTGCAGTATTTATTTTGAAAGCAGAAGAAAGGGGGCATGTTTTCTATGGCAAAGGCCCAGCCAAGGAAATAGGTTGTACCCTCAGACTGAACGTATGAAAGGGGCACAGTTGATATGAAAGTGCTATAGAAGACAACCTGATAGGCTTATTAAAGAAACTGTGCACAATTTTAACTACCCAGTGTTTATTTTGCAATAGAGCACAGTAGGTAAGGAATGCCATAGACTGTTTCCTTCAAGTTTTTAAAATAAATTTGATTAGTTTTAATCTCCCATGAGCAACTGTGCATGTATTATATGTGAAAACAGAATTTTATAGGATAATGATACCTGCTGCTCCCAATTTAAAGGGGTGAAGGGGTGGTCATGAAGGGTAAGATTTTTTTTTATAGAACTCAAAATATTTCATTCAAATGGTTTTAATCACTCATATGGCAGAGGTGAAGTTAAACAAAAAATACTTTTTTTTCCTTCCTCTTTATAACCCCAGGAACAACTACCTATGCCAATGTTTAAGAGCAAGGAATCACTTACATAGTCAAAGTGGATTACTACATGTATTTTAACAATTTGTCTTTTAAATGTCTTTCTACAGAATTATTGGGTGTCAAGTAATAAATTGTTATTATCTTCTTATGTAATACACTACTGTGGCTGTTCGTTTGTCTGTCCAGGATTTTAAATCACCTGTGGCTCGCAAACCATTTCACCTATTGTCCTAAAACTTGGTGCACATATACTATGTGGCATCTACTATCTGCTTTCGGGGTGATGATTTTTATTACTCTTTTTATTTTTATTTTATTTTATTGTAGAATCAACTCTCGGCAGCGCACAGCAGGGTGGCCGTGTGGAGCATGCGTACGGGCGTCGTTCTCATTCCCTACCATCTTCGCTGTCACTTCCCCTACCTCTTCATATCTTAAATCATTCTTGAGGCAGATTGAAGACTTAAGTGCCAGCCTAATTGAATCAATTTTAACGCAAAAAGATGCTGACGGAAGAAGAGAAGAAGCGGGCCGCTAGAGTGGAGAAAAGAAGAACTGCTCACAAAGCAGCAAGCACATCAACCTCTGAGCAAACGAATGCTAAACGTAATGAGAAAGAGGATGACAACTAGGAATGCTCAAGTCAGGTGTATTCACTGCACGTTATAGTGCAGTATGCCGTTACTGGTTACTGATATTTTACTAAATTTTATTTTCCATTTTTCTTTGTTGATGAGCTCCCACTGAAGAATTTATTGGTAACATGCATACAGTGCTTGAAAGTTTGTGAACCCTTTAGAATTTTCTATATTTTTTGCATAAATATGACCTAAAACATCATCAGATTTTCACTCAAGTCCTAAAAGTAGATAAAGAGAAACCAGTTTAACAAATGAGACAAAAATATTATACTTCGTCATTTATTTATTGAGGAAAATGGTCAAATATTACATATTTGTGAGTGGCAAAAGTATGCAAACCTCTAGGATTAGCAGTTAGTTTGAAGGTGAAATTCGAGTCAGGTGTTTTCAATCAATGGGATGACAATCAGGTGTGAGTGGGCACCCTGTGTTATTTAAAGAACAGGGATCTATCAAAGTCTGCTCTTCACAACACCTTTGTGGAAGTGTATCATGGCATGAACAAAGGAGATTTATGAGGATGTCAGAAAAAGAGTTGTTGATGCTCATCAGGCTGGAAAAGATTATAAAACCATCTCTAAAGAGTTTGGACTCCACCAATCCACAGTCAGACAGAATGTGTACAAATGGAGGAAATTCAAGACCATTTTGTTACCCTCCCCAGGAGTGGTCAACCAACAAAGATCACTCCAAGAGCAAGGCGTGTAATTGTCGGCGAGGTCACAAAGGACCCCAGAGTAACTTCTAAGCAACTGAAGGCCTCTCTCACATTGGCTAATGTTCATGTTCATGGGTCCACCATCAGGAGAACGCTGAACAACAATGGTGTGCATGGCAGGGTTGCAAGGAGAAAGCCACTGCTCTCCAAAAAAAAAATTGCTGCTCGTCTGCAGTATGCTAAGGATCACGTGGACAGACCAGAAGGCTATTGGAAGAATGTTTTGTGGACGGGTGAGACTAAAATAGAACTTTTTGGTTTAAATGAAAAGCGTTATGTTTGGAGAAAGGAAAACACTGCATTCCAGCATAAGAACCTTATCCCATCTGTGAAACATGGTGGTGGTAGTATCACGGTTTGGGCCTGTTTTGCTGCATCTGGACCAGGATGGCTTGCCTTCATTAATGGAACAATGAATTCTGAATTATATCAGAGAATTCTAAAGGAAAATGTCAGGACATCTGTCCATGAACTGAATCTCAATAGAAGGTGGATCATGCAGCAAGACAACATCCCTAAGCACACAAGTCGTTCTACCAAAGAATGGTTAAAGAAGAATAAAGTTAATGTTTTGGAATGGCCAAGTTAAAGTCTTGACCTTACTTCAATCGAAATGTTGTGGAAGGACCTGAACCGAGCAGTTAATGTGATGAAACCCACCAACATTCCAGAGTTGAAGCTGTTCTGTATGGAGGAGTGGGCTAAAATTCCTCCAAGCCGGTGTGCAGGAATGATCAAAAGTTACCGGAAACGTTTAGTTGCAGTTATTGCTGCAAAGGGGGGTGGGGGGTGTTACACCAGATATTGAAAGCAAAGGTTCACTTACTTTTGCCACTCACAAATATGTAATATTTGATCATTTTCCTTAATAAATAAATGACCAAGTATAATATTTTTGTCTCATTTGTTTAATTGGTTTCTCTTTATCTACTTTTAGGAGTTGAGTGAAAATCTGATGATGTTTTATTTCATATTAATGCAGAAATATAGAAAATTCTAAAGAGTTCACAAACTTTCAAGCACCACTGTATAGTAGGCGCGCCAAAATGATTGAAATTACAGTTAACAGGTGGCATTTTTCAGTGTCATTTTAACAAAATTTATACTGTCCACTAACAATCACAGAGCACCCCGGTAAAATGACAATAATATGTAACACACCTGCAACCTTAGAATGCAGCCTTTATGACATTGTTGTGTGTAAGAAAATAATAGGCAGGCTGTTGTGTGTGCATGGTTAATGACAGATAAGACTGCATTTTGTATGGACCATGCATTAAATCAAAAGAGAACTGGTGCACAAAGATGTGCAAACACAAGGAGATCCGTGACAATCACACCTTAGTGGACCTGTGCCAAATTAGGAGGGAAACTGAATTCCACAGGGCACAGATATATTCATAACACCCTCTGTTTCCCGTGGCATAAATGTCAATCAAACCTCAAAATCAATGACTTTTCACTATCAGGGCTTGCACAGAAATCAATACTAGACCATGCATGTTTCTACAGATCATTACAAAGTCCAAATTGTGCCTTTATACGTACAATATATATAATTTTACAACTTTTTCTAGAACATTTTTGGTCTTGGTGGTTTTGTTCTATGGTATATATCACACATCAACCCAAGCACAAATCTGATTAATTTTAGGTGTGTACATTTGTTTGTCACTTGCTATCAGTATAATTTAATATGTTGTAACGTGCAGGCAGTGCTTTCTAACCACTGCAACAATACCAGGTAGGGGCACCTATGGAGAGGGTAGCTGTTGATATCCTTGGCCTATTTTCCATGTTCACTCGGGGCAGTCGTTATGTCTTGGTAGCAATTGACTATTTCACAATGTGGCCTGAGGCTTACACGCTACCAGATCAAGAAGCGGAGACTGTGGCCGAGGCCCTCATTGATGGATTTTTCAGTAGATTCGGGATGCCAGATGAATTACACTCGGACCAGGGACGGAATTTTGAGAGTGAGGTATTTCAGCATCCGAAAAACCCGTACAACCCCTCTTCACCCACAGAGTGATGGGCTTGCAGAGAGGTTCATACAGACACTTACTACACACTTGGCTCTTGCCACTTCCCAAGACCAGCATGACAGGGATTAACAGCTGCCGTTGGTACTCCTAGCATTTTGGTCTGTAGTGCAGGAGTCTTCTGGCTGCACACCTGCCCTACTAATGTTGGGAAGAGAATTAAGAACTCTCACAGAACTTGCGTCGGGCTACCCACTGATACTATGGTTGAAGTGTCTGGTCCTGAATATGCTCGCAAACTACAGATTCTCATGGAGGCTATTCATGCATTTCACTCGTCAGAAGCGACAGTACGAACTGTGAGCTCGAGGCCAACCTTTTCAAGAGGGCGATCAGGTTTGGGTCAGTGGACCCAAACAAAAAAGCGGATGTTGCCCAAAATTGGACAGCTCCTCGGTAGGCCCCTGCCGGGTTCGGGAAAGGGTGGGGGAGGTTGTGTACTGGGTTTAACTGCCCCCGCCAGGGCGCCGCATATTCCTCCACCAGGAGAGACAAATGGAATCATCACCATCACCAGCTTCTACTCAAGAGGGAAATCAAGGTTTAGCCTCTTCCATGGATGCTGCACAAAATTTGCAGACAGGCAGTAATCCGCTCCACCAACCTCTGCGAACACCCTGACCTCATCGATGGCGACGCCTGCCAGCCCATCTCAGGGACTTTGTGCTTCCTTGGGGACGAGGAGTTGGGGGGAGGGGGGGTGCGGTTTGTGTAATGTGCAGGCAGTGCCTTCTAACCTTGTCTGAGGGAAAGGGAGTACTGGAAGGGGAGGTTTCTAATTGTAAGGGGCGGACACACCTCGGGGCGGCACGGTGGCACAGTGGTAGTACTGCTGCCTCGCAGTTAGGAGACCTGGGTTTGTGGAGTTTGCATGTTCTCCCTGTGTCTGTGCGGGTTTTCTCCGGGTGCTCCGGTTTCCTCCCATAGTCCAAAGTCATGCATGTTAGGTGCATTGACGATCCTAAATTGTGCTTGGTGTATGTGTCCTGCGGTGGGCTGGCACCCTGTCCGGAATTTGTTCCTGCTTTGCGCCCTGGGTTGGCTGGGTTATGTAGCGGGTTGGATAATGGTTGGATGGATGGACACACCTCGAAGGGGATGTTTTGTTTTGTGGTGCTCCAGAGGTGTGCTGGGGGTTAGAGGATTGCCGGAGTCAATGAGAGTGCTCCGTTTTTGTATAGGACCAAGTCAACCAAAATAAAATTGAAGAGGCCCTGACAGCTGCGAGTGCTCCTGTTATTATTTATCCGGATCGCTACAATATCAATAAGGAATAAGAAATCAGTTCAAACGTTTTGTTTTTCACCTAAAGTTCTGAACATTGTTATTTTGGCATTTGTATATTGATTTTTCTTGTATATCAAATTGAATTGAAAATTTAACGTATTACCCAACCTTAGTGTTGGGTAATCTAACTTGATCTAATTTGTATTCCTTCATATAAAGGTGCCGGAGCCAACCTGTAGCTGGCAGTTGCACATATAAGGCAGTGTGCATGTCATCATAACTATTGCCAAGAAGAAGACATTATACTTGTTATTAATACTGTATATTGGCCTCCAGCACAGTGGAATTTGGCAAATATTACTGTATTTCTATATGTTGGATAGTATCTTCTGTACATGACTAATGGCAGCACGTCTAACATGACTGGACAAATAGTGTAATTTCTTATGCCTAGAATCTAGGATTGCAAAGCCAACAGCTGGATGTGATAGTGTTTTTTTGTCTTGAGGCCAAAATCACTCCAGAGAGGACTTGAGTACTATATTAACAAATGTGTTTACTATGATGATGTATTTGTTTGATGTCTTCAGGTGCAGATTCATTCACCCACAAACCACTTGGTATACAACTGACAAAGCAACGGCACTTTAACAAGAAATTGCTGTGATAGCAATAAAAACACTTGTTTCATTGATTTGTTAGAGACTCAAATCAAATGTATGTTTTTATTATAAAATAGCAACAATAATAGCAACCTACTATTCAAAGTACCAAATGCAGGAAGAACCCCAGATTGAACCGGCAACATCTGCTGGGATCGAACCGGCAGCTCTTACCCCTGCACCAGTGAAGCAGATATACGTGAGGTTGCCATGTTTCCACTATGAAAGACGCAAACTCACACATACATGCAAACATTTTTATTTCATAACAACTGATATTCAAGCTTCAGTTTTCACACATTGACAGCAGCATTTACATTGAACATTTAATTTTCTTTGGTTTCATAAAATCACACTTTCTTTGTCATACCTTTTATGAAAGTATAAATTTTATATTTGGACTTCAGTCTTCACATATAATACACCACATCAACATTTTGTCATTATTACTATAACATAAGAAAAAAATTTCTATTTTAGTTACACGGAACACACATGAAATGTATGTATTTCAAATAACAATATATTATTCTCTTATACAATTCCAGACACCTCACTTCCAGATAAATAGGTTTCAGCTGTATTTTTGTGTCTGACTTCAGCTGTCTAGGTGGAGGATGGGATAGCAGGCTGCTTGCCTGCAGCTGATTAACACATTTGCAAAACAAAGGCTCTATCGGTGCACAATTAGCGCATTGATGTGGAGGTGCGAGTAAAATCAAGGTGGCCTGGCATTATGAATATTTCCACAGGCTTCAGGGATTCTAGTGTTAAATGTCTAGTCATTGCAAGATGCGGCTCATACACTATAGTTAAGCATTTAACACAGTTATTCCCCAAAACCAGTCGTGAGATTGAGTGGTTAAGGCTAAACTACTCTTTCTGTAATTGGATCTTGGTTTTCCTGACAGAGAGACCCCAGTCAGTTCTGATTTTCTGCAGCACTCCATCACGTTGAGCGTTGGAGCTATTCAGGGCTGTATGCTTAGTCCTCTGCTCTTCACCTTGCTTACACACATGTGCACAGCCACATCATGTTCGCTGATGACACTACTATCCAAAGATTGATAAAGAGGGTAGACAAATTAGCATATAGAGAGGATGTGGAACAGCTGGCCATTTGGTATACAGACAAAAATCCTATACAATTCCAAACACCTCACTCCCAGAGAAACAGACTTCAGCTGTAAGTATTTTGTGTCTGACTTCAGCTGCTGCCTGCCTGCAGCTGATTGAAACATTTACAAAACAAAGGCACTATTAGTGCACAATTAATGCAGTGATGAGGAGGTGTGAGTAAAATTAAGGTGGCCCGGCATTGTGAATATTTTCGCAGGCATCAGAGATTCTGGTATTAAAGCACCTCATGATAGCAGAAGTAAGTGCTACAGGGTGATAGTCATTCATGCACATCATCACTGATGGTTTCTTAGGTATCAGAATAATAATGGTGTATTTGAAGCACACTGGAATGTCTTCTGGCTTAACAATGTATTAAAGATGGCTGTAAGGACATCAGCCTGTTTGTTGGCACATTCCCTTAACATGCAACCCGGTTTATTGCCTGGTACGCCGGCCTTGGGTGTGCTGGATCAAATCATCCTCACATCAACTGTGGTCAGACAAAGTACCTGTTCATTGGAAGGGAGGATGTGGAAACAAGGGATTATGGAGAGAGGAACTTTTTCAGATAATACCATACCATACCATTTTTATTTGTTGAGCGCTTAAAAACACAGCATTACAACTGACCGAAGCGCTGTACAGTTAAAAAGAAGCAGGACTAATAACAAAAATTAAAAACAAACATTAAGAGAGAATTTAAAACAGAGGTACTAAAAACAGGTCAGGGGACCCAATAAAATAAAGAAATAGCAAGAAGCAAGTGGAAATGAGACAGGTTAAGAGTTAAAAGCCAATGTGAAGAGGTGTGTTTTTAGGCATGATTTAAATGTGGCGACTAAGGCGGCTTGCCTAACCACTAAAGGTAGGGAGTTCCAGAGCCTGGGTGCACAGATGGAGAAAGCCCTTTCACCACGAGCTTTAAAACGTGCCTTGGGAACGGTTAGGAGCAGCTGATCTGCGGATCTAAGAACACAGGGGGGATTGTGACGATGGAGCAAGACACTCAAATAGGCGGGGGCTAGACCGTTTAGCGCCTTATACTGTAGGTTAAGAGGAGTATCTTAAAATCGATTCTAAATCTAACCGGCAGCCAATGTAGGGTTTTTAAAATCGGTGTAATGTGTTGGCTTCTGCTGTTTCCAGTTAGAAGCCTTGCAGCCACATTTTGAGCCAGTTGGAGTCTAGAAAGAGTGGCTTTACTGATTCCATATAGGCAAGAATTAGAGTAGTCGAGCCGGGACGTAATGAATGCATGGATTACTGATTCCAGGAGGTGGTTAGACAGAATAGGCTTGAGTTTGGCGATTCGCCTAAGATGGAAGAAGCAGGATTTTACTGTGCTGTTGACTTGAGCATCCATTTTCAGGACCGTATCCATTTTGATTCCAAGATTGGAGACAGACGAAGTTACTGGAATGGGAAGAGAGTCGAGACCAAGGGGTGGGGTCTGTTTGCAATCGGGACTAAAAACAATGACCTCGGGTTTTGAATCGTTCAGGTGAAGAAAGTTTACAGCCAGCCAGTTCTTAATGTCAGATAGGCAGTCGAGGAGAGGTTTGGTGGAGTCAGTTGGCTTGAGGGAGAAATAAATTTGGCAGTCGTCAGCATATAGGTGATATGAAATTGCATGTTTTCTAAAAATTGCACCTAAAGGCAGGATGTAGATTGAAAAAAGTAGTGGCCCTAAAATGGAACCCTGGGGGACCCCACATGGGAGTGGGACTGATTCAGATGAAAAATCGTCTAGCATGACTCTGAGAGTCCTGTTGCAGAAATAAGACCTGAACCAGTCGAGGGCTAAGCCAGATACACCAGCCCAGGATTCGAGTCGGGAGATCATGATGTCGTGATTGATTGTGTCGAAGGCAGCAGATAAGTCAAGAAGAACCATAATCACGTGGAGTCCTGAGTCCAATGCCAAAAGGACGTCATTTAGGACACGTAAATGCGCGGTTTCAGTGCTGTGTTGGGGCCTAAAGCCTGACTGAAAAAGGTCCATTACCTGATGGTCCTGTAGGTGATGAGTTAATTGCTCATAAACTACTTTTTCGAGTATTTAAATGTTAAAAGTGATGTGCCTCAGGGATTTCAGTGTAACCAATTGTTTCACAAATGTTGTAAGTCACCTTGGTTAAAGGTGTCAGTCAATCAATAAGTAAAAATAATATTATTAGGTAACTAGAACTGTGTTCTCTTGTACATGTTATGTACAATTGCACAGAAGTAAAATATTGTTGCCAATTCCTGCTTTTCCTAGTGACTTTTGATTTGTGTTGATGGTCATGGCTAAACACAGTTTTTCCGAAAATATTCTTTAGAACTGAAGCGGGTAATCAGTAGGAATAATGTTAAATTTAAGTATATAATTACAATCATTAGATGTTTACAATTGTCACTTGTTTATATCGTTTACTCAAACATTTATTTTTGAGTTTTTCATTAGTTGTATGTTCAAGCTATGTTTTTATTTTAGCCATAGGCAAATAAAATTGTTCTAACACATTGTGTTTAACTTCTTACAAACAGCAATGATATTTATAGGTTATACATTTATTACCCTTTCCAGGGGAGCAGCCTGTAAGTTTAAACTTACTCCATCTGTCAACCTTGTCTTTGATCTTCCTCCTCTAGTTCTCTCTCTCCCTGATTTTTGCTTCGTGCAAAGTGACACCAACACCCATAGACACAGCATCTAGCACCAATATTCAAGCTTTATTGTGTTTGTCAATTGTTAAGCTTTGTATCTTCCTTGACCTTGGCAATGCTTTCTGTTTTCTATTTCACACATCACTATACATGGCAATAATGATTATGTCAGGACCTAGGAAACCAACTCTTCTTCAGTTGTCCATCCAACCTATTGGCTAATGCCACTGTTAATCAGTTCTTCTGCATCCTTAGTTTGCATACAGCCCCCTGTCAGCACCGTGCAGAGCATACATATTAATAACATAATATTAATATCAACAAATTTATCAAGACATTGAAAAATGTGTAGCTTCTTCCAGATGTCTGTGCTTCTCACACCCTTTCTATGGGAGAGCCCAGCCACCTGGAGAAAAAGCTCATTTCCATTGCTTATACCCACAATCTCGTTGTTTTCGTTGTAACACAAGTCTCATAAGCATAGAATATGAACATGGACCGACTGTCAAATCGAGAGATTTGTCTTCTGTCTCAGCTCCTTCTTCACCATTATGGATCAGTATGGTGACAACGTAGCTGTGCTCACCACCTTGAACTGTCTGTTGATCTTGCCGTTCTTTTACCCTCACTCATGATCAAGACCCTGATGTGCTTAAACACCTCCACTTTAGACAGTAACTCACAGAGGACACTCCACCTTAGTAGTACTATGTCAGGTGGGTTCTGTCAAAATTTAATCCAATTTGA
>JANRMT010061414.1:37170835-37199796 GCA_026402145.1 Polypterus bichir lapradei | reverse complement strand
TCAAATTGGATTAAATTTTGACAGAACCCACCTGACATAGTACTACTCACCTTTTTACTTATGAGTAGGAAAATTAAACAATGAATATATATTATAACGAATAATTCAAAATTCACAAATCAA
The DNA here is from genome assembly GCA_026402145.1 of Polypterus bichir lapradei. Lineage (NCBI taxonomy): Eukaryota > Metazoa > Chordata > Cladistia > Polypteriformes > Polypteridae > Polypterus > Polypterus bichir. The sequence continues at coordinate 37,199,673 of JANRMT010061414.1, read as the reverse complement.
AACATGATAGATTCAAAATATTTTTCCAATTTATTAATTACAAATGGGCCTCAAACAAGTATTAGATATTACAATCACAATGACACTTAATGGTGTTTTTAGCTCTACACTTCCTATAGAGCATGTGCAACTTGTGCACTGAGTTTCTGAACAGTTGAGGGCATAAAGATGGAAGAAACAGGAAATGTGTCAGCATGAAGTCATTAATGGGAAAGAAATGATAAAACATATTCATAGTAAAGATATTTATAAAAATATAAATAAATATGGTATGTGATAAATAAATGTGTTAAGTGTTTATGTCAAATTCACTTTTTCTTGCAGTAAAGTTCTCATCTTTGGCAAAAGGCAAGCCCAGTGGGCTATAAACCAAATACCCCTCAATGACACTCCAAAATCTGAGCCATTTTTTTAACTTTCAGATCTCCTCCTTCTTATCTGGACTGACCTGTAACATGGACAGCACTTTAAAGAAAGCAACAAGATTTCTGCCCCTTATGTTATCACTTAACCCTTTGAACTTGCCTTACAGAAGTGGCTGCCTGTCCTTAGCTATGTCATTACTGGATAACTGAATTAACATCAAGTTCTTATCCAAATATCCAGAGCGGTCTCCCACCTGTGCACATTGAGTCCTGTGCTTACACAGTGTGCATGATTAGATGTAAAACTCTAGTGCTGTTCATTCCTGCTTAGTACCTCAAAATTTTCTGTGTCTCTATCTAGCTCCACTAGATGCTTTAAAAGTCTAAACTTTATGGTTTAAAAATCTGGTTGTGAATTACCTGACTCTTCCACTCTGGAGTTTCTTCCTGTGCCATTTTATGGTTGTACACTACCTATCTTAAGGACACTCAGGTGAGTTCCTCCAATTCTCTATTCTGAAGGAGACAAGCTACCACCTTCCTCAAGTTCAGTGTCCTTGAAAACCTCAAGCTGTTGGATGAGCTAGGATCTCTTGCTAATGTGCACCTCCTGAAAGCAGGTCTGTTAGAGATCCAATATCTTAAAATTGGTATTATATTCACCCATTTGTATAACTTGTTTAGGTGAAACTGTTTAATCCATTTTAGGACTATATGTATAATATAATCTATGCTGATATTTTTATTCAGTTAAATAACTATTACCTCTTTGTTTTTCTGATTAAATGTTACCGCTGTAGCATTAAGTTTTGTAGATGTTTACCTGTAGTGGATTAAACATTGAGAAGATATTTTTTGTAGTTCTTACATACCTGTAGCACCTGGTATTCTTGGAGTTTGCATTTTCTTCCTGTGTCTACATGAGTTTCCTCTGGATGCTCTGTTTACCTCCCACAGTCCAAGGATATGCAGCTTAAGTGGACTGGTGATGTTAAATTAGCCCCTGATGTGCTTTTTTTACCCTGTGATTGGTTGGCACCCTGCCCTGGTATTGTTGCTTGTGCCTGATGCTTGCTGAGATAGGCCCCCCTGCTTTGGATAAACGGGTTTGGAAGATGAATGGATATTTAATTCAAAACTTGTATATTAGAGGTTTTGTACTTCCTTACTTGGTTAAATGTAGCTATTGTGGACTAAGGTTCAAACAAATAGCAGGCAGACACCAATTCTAATAAGCAGAATCTTTATTTCTGACTTCTTGGTGAGCAGAGCGGCTTTTCCTTACAGAGAGAAAATGCAAGGAAGGCCCCCAACAAGGGGGGTTCAGCTGCATTTATAACAGAATCTTCAAAGAGAATGGTTAGAAAAAAATAGACCAGTTCCATCCAAGACCACACGTGACAATGCGACACGTGAATCCAGGCGGGAAGTCCTTCGACTTTAACAGCGTGAGGTGGGGATAGCAACACTTGGAATGGTCCCCTCCAGCGAGGTTGATGCCAGTGCTTCCTTCGGGTGTCTCTGACCAGTATCCAGGTTCCCAAGGGAATCTGTGACTCCGTTGGTGGAGGACTAGTTCGCCAAGCCTGGTTAACCTGCTCGTGGACCTCCTTCAGGGATGCTCGGAGACCTGTAAGACTGGAAAGAAGATCATTGTCCACAGTATGCAGATTGACATTGCCAATGACCATGCCAACAGGCATGGGTCATCCGGTCAGAATTTCAAACGGCGACAGTCCCAACTGCCGGTGTGTCCTCCCTCTCAATCCCATTAAGGCCAGAGGTAAAGCGTCATGCCAGGTTAAATTCGTCTGCTCACAGATCTTAGCCAATTTAGATTTCAGGGTGCCATTGCACCTTTTTACTATACCTCCGCTTTGAGGGTGGTACTTGCAATAGTGATGCACATTTATCTGGAGCCAAGTGGTCAATTCATTTATTACAGAGTTCACAAAATGGGTACCATTATCAGTCTACAATTTTTGTGGTATTCCCCATCTTGGAATGATTTCTTTTATCAAGGCTTTTGCCACAGTTTTTGTATCTGCATGTTTGGAAGGGAAAGCTTCCACCTATCGGGAGAACACATCAACAATTACCAAGCAGTGTCGGTACCCTTTAGATGGTGTTAGTTCAATGAAGTCCATTTGAAGATGTTCGAATGGACCCATTGGGTTAGGTGTGACAGCGGGACTTACCGGGGTACCTTTACCTACGTTAAATTTTTGACATAGTGCACAGCGTCTGCAGAATTGCTCTGCATATTTAGAGAAGCCTACGGCTTCCCAATGTCTCTCGACATCTTGAATCATGGCATCCTTTCCGGCGTGGTCCAGGCCATGTGCGATTTTTGCCATACCTGGAAAAGAAGCTTTTGGAAGGAAAGGTTTGTTATTTTGCTTGTGAGTCCAGACCCCATCACAGAGGGATCCTTCTTCGAACCATTTTCTCTTTTCTCTGTCCGTGGCTGCACTCTGTAAAGAGATTATTTGATTATCAGCGTCTTTGTCATCTTTCTGTGGAAATAAAAAAATTGGTGTGTTATTGTAGGCAGCCTGTTTAGCAAAGTAATCAGCCAGGTCGTTTCCTTTGCTGACAGGATCTTGTTTCCCAGTGTGGGCCTGGCATTTACCTATTGCCAGCCTTGATGGTTTTATTATAGCTTCGAGGAGGGATTCGACTAATTTCTGATGTTGGATGGGCTTACCAGTACTGGTTTTAAATCCCCTCAATTTCCACAATGCTCCATGATCATGGCAGACTCCAAAAGCATACCTGGAATCTGTATAAATGGTTACTGCTTTCCCTTCTGACAGCTGACAGGCTCGGGCGAGAGCAATTAATTCAGCTGCCTTCGCGCTTAAACTTGATGAAATTTGGTTTGCCTCCAGCAAGTGGTCACCTTTGACCACTGCATAGCTGGTTGAGGGTGTTCCATTATCCAATCACAAGGAACATCCATCTACATAGAGTACTTCTCCTATTTCTAGTGGAGTTTCCTGCAGGTCTGGTCTGGGTTTTATGACCTTAATTATTTCGTCATGACAGCTGTGTGGCTCCCCTTCTTCTTCACTTGGAAGAAGAGTGGCTGGATTGAGAGTGGAGCATCTTTCAATTGTGACATTTGACAGAGTACAGAGTACGTTTTGATAGTGTATTGCCCTAGCAGTAGTGAGATGTGAAGTTTTGGCCTGTACTAAAATGGAGTGTACAGCGTGAGGTACCTTTACTGTTAGGGGGCTCATGAGCACTATATCTGTACTGGCTAGCACGGCTTCTGTTGTGGCTGCTACTGCTCTGAAATACGTTGGAAGTCCCTTAGCCACTGGATCCAATTTTTTCGAAAAATAGGCTATTGGCCTTTGTTTTTCTCCATGGAGCTGTGTTAGTACTGCATTCATATATCCCCCCTTTTCGTCCACGAACAAAGTGAACGGACGAGAATAGTCAGGGAGCCCTAACGCTGGCGCAGAGAGTAATGCACTTTTTAAATCACACAGAGCCTTCTCAGCCTACTCATTCCACTGTATGCAGCCAGAAAGAGGAAGGTCAGCAGTGTTAGCTAGACTTTGCAAGGGCTGTGCTCTTTCAGAAAAATTTAAAATCCATTGTCGACAGTAACCTAAAATGCCCAATACAGACATAACCTGTTGTTTTGTGACCGGTCTGGGCAGGTTTTGAATAGTGGTTATGCGGTCTTTTGACAGAGCTCTGGTACCACAAGTGATGTCATGCCCCAAATATTTGACAGTGGTTTGAACTAGCTGCAGCTTGGCCTTAGAAACCTTGTGCCCATTTTCTGCAAGATACTTGAGCAATAATTCCGTATCTTGTGTGCATGCTTTCTCTGTTTCACTACAGAGTAATAAATCGTCGACGTACTGTATCAATGCACTCCCACTGTCAGGCCAGAAGCCTTCCAGGTTTTGAGCAAGCGATTGGCCGTATACACAAGGTGCCTCTGTGGCATAATGGTCCATGTCCAACGGCGGTTTTGAAAAGTAAAAGCAAACCAAAACTGAGAATCAGAATGTACAGGAATAGAAAAGAAAGCATTTGCTAAGTCAATAACTGCGAAATAACGTGCAGATGGAGGGATTGTAGACAGAATAGTGGAAGGATTAGGCACAATCGGTGCTCTAGGAAAGATAGAAGAATTGACTTGTCTGACGTCTTGGACAAAGCGCCAAGAGCCATCAGCTTTCTTTACTGGCAAGATAGGAGAGTTTACAGGAGAATATTTAATAGGAATTATAGCCCCCCTTTCAACGAGATCTTTATGTACAGCAGCAATTCCGAGTTCAGCCTCGGGAGAGAGAGGATATTGCGCATGGCGAGGACGGAAGGAGGATTTTGGAAAGATTACTAGAGGTTCACAATTTGCTATTCTGCCAAAATCATTTTTCCCTTGAGACCACAGTGTATCAGGAATCGAAGAGAGCCATGGAATGCTATCAGTTTGCAGTGAACATAAAGAGAGAGATGGGTGACACAGGGAACGAACGACTGGCAGCTCAATCTGAATTACTACTTTAGTAACTAGATGGTCTGAGGTGTCAAAAATACCTGGCGCAACGTACAGCCAATCAGTTCTATTTAGACATTTTTCAACCCAGTCCCCAATTTCAACCCAGCGAATGGTGTTAGATTTAGCCAGAGAGACATGGGGCACTGAACCACCTAGATAGAAAATACTTTGTGAACATGTGAGGTGAACTGACGCAGCAGCTTCAGTAGATGAAACAAAAATACATGGAATGTGCAAAGTTTCAGGGCATGTGCTGGAGGAAAGAAAAGATTCTAACCAAGGAGTGTCTACTTCAGCCGGGAAATATTGGGCAGTACAATGCAGGGTGTCCGGGACTTGTAAGTGGGGAAATAGGCATGAGGGGAAAGAATGAAGGGCTTTCAAGAGGAGGGTGTGCGGTGAGATGTCAAGGGTCCATGCAGCAAAAGAGGGCCTGGGGTGTGTAGTTTGGCATAGGAGCGTAGGAATGGAGCAGTAAAATCCTTGTTTAGTTAAAGAAATTGAGACTGACAATTTAGTCATAAGATCCCTTCCCAGCAAGTTCACAGGGCACAAATGATTTAACTCTTTTAGGGCGGATGTCGACTTTTGTCGACAGGAGGGGTTGAGGGCGAATGTCGACTAAAGTCGACATCCAGGGATAGAGGGCGATAATCAGCTGTTAATGGCGACAAATCTCACTGTCACATCACAGGCATTCCCTCTGTGCTTGGAGGAATGCTAGACTCGTTGACTCGGCAACTAATCCTTGCGTGTGCGTGAGTTGAGAAATTTAAACAATGGCAAGATGGCATCCACATGTGACGAGGGAGCGAAGCGAGTGCAGAAAAGAAAACACTCCGCAGACAATGTTTTGCGCATTATCGCGGAGTCGGACTCTGATTTTTCAGAATCGGATTTTATTGACAGTGATCAGGAGATCGAGCAAGAGAATGAGAAGCAGGCATCAGCTGATCAAACACCAGCCGATGCCGCGCCAGGGGATCTGCTGCCAGTTGAGCGCTTCGCGCAGCCGATGCATCTACGGCAAGGTTCACGTGGGATAAATACACAGACATTGATCCGTTGAGAGCCGATCTGGCTACTGGACTTCACAAGACGGCATGGCTTGCTGTTGGACACGACAGATCACCAGCTGCTGTACTCCAGGCTGCTCTCTCCTGATGCTGCTGTTCAGCTACCGTCAGACGAGATAAACAGGTAGGCAGAGAAATTTTTTGAATCGCGGTCTGCGTTTGCATCGCATTCTCGTTTTTCAAAGTGTAAACCCACAACAAAAGACGAGATGAAGCGTGCTGTGGTATTACAAATAGAGATGGGACAGAACTGGTGATATAACTTCACTGAGCATTGGTCCAAACGTGCTTTGTCCCCTGGTGGCTTTGGACAGGTTATGCAGCATGGTGATAGGTACGTGCTGCTGCAAAGTTTTATTCACTTCTGTAATAAACAGAAGCAAATCCCATGGGGTGAGCCAGGCTATAATGCCATGCATAAAGTTCATAAAGTTTCAGAAGATGAAAAGAGGTGACAATACAGTTTTCATGCGGGCAGAAAACTTGGTGGCAGTGGAATGGCACAATGGCAAAAGGGTGACTTGTCTCTCTACAGTACACACTAACAATATATGTGAGAAAGTGCAGCAACAGACAATTGAAAAGTAGGCACCAAAGCAACATGTATTGTAAGCAGTGCAATGTGGCAATGACTGAAATTGGCTGCTTTGAGTGAGATCAGACTTTGCAGGACTTTGCTGTGTAAAATGTATGTGATATGTATGTGAAATCATAGAGTAAGCAGGCTCATACAACATGCAAGACAGTAACATTTGTCAAAAGTAAATATTTTTTGTTGATTTGATATGTTAAACAATTGCTTTGTGTTCTTTTTTAAAAAATGTTAGTTTTTGGAAAAATATTCAGCCCTGGGAGATAAGAAACAAAAAAAAAAAATTAGCCCTAAAAGAGTTAACAGGAAACGATGAGTTAATGGAGAGCTGTCGGTGCTGAGTTGCACTTGCAGAGGCTTTGAAACTAGTAGCGTGTGTGGTTGTCCTGAAGCAGTGAGAACCTTCACAGTGTCTTTCGAGGCAGGGACCTCCAACAGCGATAAAGTGGAGCGCGTGGATCCTGTGTCCACAAGAAAGACAGTTTCTTTGCCGTTTACTATTAAAGTCAATAAAGGATCAGTATCAGCATGACGAGTAAGCAAAGGAAACTGGAAAAAGTGACTGGTGGTCCCTGCTAATTCCTAGGACCAAGGAATGTCATTGGGCTCAAGGAGAGGGGGTGGCGGAGGGCGCTTGTGTGGGCAGTTGCGTCTGAAATGTCCAAGTTCACCGCAGCCGTAACAGGCATATGACGCTGGCGTCTGCTCCGAAGGGTCAGGCATCTGAGCGAAAGGATTATTAGGGCTTGATAATTGGAACCCTCGTCCTCTCCCGTGCCCTCGCCTTCCAAAGAAATTTCTGCGTCCTCTCCCCCTAGCCAGATCAGTTCCACCAGTATAGTAATTTATTTGTGCAGCCAATAGTTTAGTCTGTGTGTCTGACTCTTTTAATTTAGTCTGTCTCTCAGCATGCTCTGCATGATGCTTGACTTCCTCGAACGTAGCGCTTTCCCAGCCTAATGCAAGACGTGCGAACTTTGCTTTGAATATCACTTCTCAGTCCCGAGACAAAAGGAGGCACTGCAGCACGAGTTCTATCGTTTTTATTGTCTAGCTCAGAGTGATTAGCCATCAGATCTTGCGTCCGGTGAGCCCATTCATCCACTGTCTCGTCTTTTTTCTGCTTAGCGGCTGAAATTAGTGACCAGTCTGTGCCCTTTTTATATTTTTCTGCCAGGGCTCCTTACAAAGGCTCCCACTAGCCGAGGAAAGGACCTTCATTCCCGGGCCTCGGGAAAGAGCTTCATTCCAACGCCAAGGGGCACCGTTAAGATCACCGTGATTTACAGTTGCCCATGTGGTGCCCAGCTTTCAGCGGAGCACCTGTGTCCACTCTGCAGCATTTGGTTTATACATGTCATCAAGCTGCTGTAACTGTTGCACAAATTTCAGTCCACCGACCGCTTTGGGGTCGGGCAGTTCAGACACCACATCCTTTAATTCTTGAATGTCCCAATTTCGGTGAATCATTACGGTAGTGGGATTATTACTGCCTGGGGGTTGTGCGGGATCATGTCGGGGGTTGGGGACTTCAATGAGGGGGCAAGAGAATGTTGGGCCAGAAGGTTTAGGGGAGCTGAAGGGGGAAGTAAAACCGCTCATAGGTTTAGAGCGGAGGGTCTGACTTCTCGTTCGCTGGGAGACAGATGACTCTTCTGGTTTCTGCCATTGCAACCCAGTAGCACCTTGTGAATGATCTGAATCATCTTCCTCAGGGTCAATATGTGAGGATGGGTCATGATGATATTGTTCATCGTAAAAACTTGCTCCAGACGGTTCGTCTGTTAACTGGGGTGCAGTTGGAGGAGGGGGTGCAGGAGGCGGAATCGGGGGAGTTTGGTAAGGAGGGGGTGGACAGATTACGGGGTATAGGGGGTCTTTCTTTTCAGTCTTCTTTATTTTACTTTCAGGCTTGGGCTCTGTCTCTACCTTCGTTTTCTACAACGTTAGCAATAACTTTTCCGTTTCTTTCTGTGTTTTGACCTCAGCAGCCAGCAGCTCATTACGCTTCTGCGCCGCTTGCAAGGTCCTATCCTTTATCACCAATTCCCATCTATCAAACATGTACATTCGATACGGACCTTTGTTACAACATCCTCGTGCATTTCTAAATAATATTTTCCTTATTTCTTGTCTTTCTGATATGTCCACAGTTCCGTCTATCGGCCATCTGCCACCACTCTGTTTATTCCATTTTTTACATGCTTTCTTAAAGTCTAATCCGGTTTTCTTTTCTATTAATTTCCTAGGTGAACCCCCTTTCGGACCCGAGTGAAAGCTCGTGTCTGAGAAACTTTCCAAAAATAATCCTTCTAACAGAGACTTTTGATTTCCCAGAGGAGTCTCTTTGACCGGTTTACTATTTTGCTTTCCCATAATGAATGGCACTGGACCAAAGAAGAACAATTCAGCCCCCGCGGCGTTCCGCTCCCAGTCCTGTCCCACTCCCGGATTAGTACTCAAGTGGTTTCGTGTCCGTTGTTTAGCAGAATCGTACAACAATATTCAGCGTGGAGTCCGGAATACAAGATGTGCTTAACACCAATTCCTTCGTCAGACGCCTCCTATGTGCCAAACTGCTAGTGCATGTCTCCACCACACAGCAACTCGTAGAAGCAGGATTATGACCAGACGTTAGGAACAGAAAACTCGTCCACCCACTCAGTGTTATTCCCAGACACTCAATTCATATACTATGCTTTTCTTACTCCCATTCCCCTATTTAATAGGAGTGTGCCACTCACCCCTTTCTGTTCCGCTTACCAGGGAGTAACTTACTAACGTACTTGTAGTATCTTACACTGTCCCCCGAGGGACCCAAGTATTATTCCCTATTTTCCAGTTACCATCCACTACGTTAGTGATACAGTATTTATTTTCCTTAACTTCCCATAAACCGGTCAAATCCCTGAGCTACTTCATTCACTCAATCGGACTCCCTCGGTCTACTCACCAAGAAATTCGTGACCTGCTAGGGAAATCCCAGTTGTTTCGACCTTCGTATTCGGTCAGAGGAGGCCAGGGACTTCTCACGCAGGATACGCCCGAGGCAGGCCAGTCCTAACTTTTGCCGGAGCTGGTCCTTCCGACCCGGCCGGAGTCGGTCCTTTTACCGGTCCTCTGGACGATCCCGCTCGAGGAGTCACCTGTCCGTCTCCGCCCCACGTTGGGCGCCAGAAAACTGTGGACGAAGGTTCAAACAAATAGCAGGCAGACACCAATTCTAATAAGCAGAATCTTTATTTCTGACTTCTTGGTGAGCAGAGCGGCTTTTCCTTACAGAGAGAAAATGCAAGGAAGGCCCCTAACAAGGGGGGTTCAGCTGCATTTATAACAAAATCTTCAAAGAGAATGGTTAGAAAAAAATAGACCAGTTCCATCCAAGGCCACAGAACATTCTTTACAAAATTTGTTGATTACAACGGAAAGCATAAATTCTAGTCTTATATTTGGAATGAAGCTTATCAGAAAACTTGTCATACGTTTGGCATCTTACTCGGACGATAACCAGACACTGCTTGAGACAAGCCGGGAAGTGGCTGAGAGCTGCATTCCACAGCTGGCAGCCCTACTCTTGTAAGCACGCTGTTATTATAATACCTAGCCATAAAGAGAACATGCAGATTTTCATACAGAAGCTAGCAACAGATTTTAAATTCCATTCCACACTATACAACTCAAATTCCCCTAACATCACAAACCTGTTATCATTTGAAATTAACCAATAAAGTATCCCTCTGGTCTGTGAATTAACTTACTAGTTTGATCTTTGGATTTCTTTTTTCATGCTATTAGCTTCCTGGCATCAACTGACTACATCCAAAATAATATAATTTATAAGCTAAAGGTTTCTAATAGTTCCCAGGTTTGAATATTTGAAATATAGTACTCTTGGTAATAGGGATTTAAAGCAAAGGTGAATTAATTAACATCCATATCATCACCGCTGATTTCTCTTCTAGTAGACAATATACAAACTACAATACAAACGTAGTTAGTTCTAAATTGATTTTTAATATTGCATTTTGTAACTCATCTCTTATTGATTTAATTTTTGTTTTTTCTTTTTTAGGATGTTACAGAAAATGAGTGGTACAGAACACAGAATTTAAATTTGGAGTTTCAAATAAAGCATACTTTAAAAGTAAGTTGTACAAGATTTTATATTTTACATAAATTGTTTAAAAGTGAAACTTTTCTGCTGTTTAAAGTGTGTACTCTTTGATTTTTGGAGCAATTTTATATTTTTTAGTTTTTGCAACAAGTGAACGTTGCTTAAAACATGGTTATTTTATTTATATGGATACACCTTAATAAAATGGGAATGGTTGGTGATATTAACTTCCTGTTTGTGGCACATTAGTATATGTGAGGGGGGAAACTTTTCAAGATGGGTGGTGACCATGGTGGCCATTTTGAAGTCGGCCATTTTGGATCCAACTTTTGTTTTTTCAATAGGAAGAGGGTCATTTGACACATCAAACTTATTGGGAATTTCACAAGAAAAACAATGGTGTGCTTGGTTTTAACGTAACTTTATTCTTTCATGAGTTATTTACAAGTTTCTGACCACTTATAAAATGTGTTCAATGTGCTGCCCATTGTGTTGGATTGTCAATGCAACCCTCTTCTCCCACTCTTCACACACTGATAGCAACACCGCAGGAGAAATGCTAGCACAGGCTTCCAGTATCCGTATTTTCAGGTGCTGCACATCTCGTATCTTCACAGCATAGACAATTGCCTTCAGATGACCCCAAAGATAAAAGTCTAAGGGGGTCAGATCGGGAGACCTTGGGGGCCATTCAACTGGCCCACGACGACCAATCCACTTTCCAGGAAACTGTTCATCTAGGAATGCTGAGACCTGACACCATAATGTGGTGGTGCACCATCTTGCTGGAAAAACTCAGGGAACGTGCCAGCTTCAGTGCATAAAGAGGGAAACACATCATCATGTAGCAATTTCGCATATCCAGTGGCCTTGAGGTTTACATTGATGAAGAATGGCCCCACTATCTTTGTACCCCATATACCACACCATACCATCAATTTTTTTGTTCCAACAGTCTTGGAGGGATCTATCCAATGTGGGTTAGTGTCAGACCAATAGCGGTGGTTTTGTTTGTTAACTTCACCATTCACATAAAAGTTTGCCTCGTCACTGAACAAAATCTTCTGCGTAAACTGAGGGTCCTGTTCCAATTTTTGTTTTGCCCATTCTGCAAATTCAGTGCGCCGATCTGGGTCATCCTCGTTGAGATGCTGCAGTAGCTGGAGTTTGTAAGGGTGCCATTTGTGAGTAGCTAATATCCGCCGAAGGGATGTTCAACTAATGCCACTCTCCAGTGACATGCGGTGAGTGCTACGCTGTGGGCTCTTGCTGAATGAAGCTAGGACAGCCACTGATGTTTCTTCATTAGTGACAGTTTTCATGCATCCACATTTTGGCAAATCCAACACTGAACCAGTTTCACGAAACTTAGCAAGCAGTTTGCTAACTGTAGCATGGGAGATGGGTGGTCTCGTAGGGTGTCTTGCATTGAAATCTGCTGCAATGACCCGTTTACTGCGTTCACCAGACATCAACACAATTTCTATCCGCTCCTCACGTGTTAACCTCTGCGACATGTCAATGGCTGTACACAAAGAGAAACTTGTAAATAACTCATGAAAGAATAAAGTTACGTTAAAACCAAGCACACCATTGTTTTTCTTGTGAAATTCCCAATTAGTTTGATGTGTTAAATGACCCTCTTCCTATTGAAAAAACAAACGTTGGATCCAAAATAGCTGACTTCAAAATGGCCACCATGGTCACCACCCATCTTGAAAAGTTTCCCCCCTCACATATACTAATGTGCCACAAATAGGAAGTTAATATCACCAACTATTCCCATTTTATTAAGGTGTATCCATATAAATGGCCCACCCTGTACAAGATATTGTCAATATACTAACAACCTATTTGTCCTTCATTCACTCAGAATATGGAACCAACGTAGGAAGCAAGCTACAGAATATTTTATTTGTGGCACCTTTACATGATAACCAACTTGTTTTACCCACTCAAACATACACTGATTTTAATGTTTAGAAAATGAATGGGATTAAATAATTTAGAGATTTGTATATAAATAATATCTGCATCCTCTTAACAGTTACACTCCAAATTTAGCTTACTATCAACATGATTTTTCCACTATCTCCAAATTAGAAACTTTAATAAACGAAAATCTGTCCAATTTTCCTCCTACCTATTACAATTCCAGAAGAAATATTGATCAGTCTTGAAGACTCAGACAGCATTTTTATAATATATAAAACCATTTTAAAGTCCCTTCCTTTTAAAGATCCCAGAGTACAGTGGGAAAAAATTTCTCACTCAACATTTCATAAAAGGAGTGGAAGGCAGCTATGCGCATAATTCACTCTAGCCCCATATGCACAAAGCATTCAATTATTCAACATAAAAATCTTCTATCGAGCACATCTGTCTCATTTAAAATTGTCAAAAATGTTTCCTGGGCAAGATCTACCCTGTGAACGTTGCAATTGAGCTTCAGCCTCACTAGGCCACATGTTTTGGATGTATACCAAATTAACATCATGCTGGCCAAAAACGTTAAATGCCTATCAGACAGCCTTGGTGTTACAATCACTCCTAATCCATTAATAGCTGTGTTTGGTGTACTCCCAGATGGGCTTAAAGTTTAGAAGGACAAACTGTAATTGCCTTTACTTCAATATTAGCACATAGACCAGGGGTTCTTAACCTGAGGTCTGTGGACCCCTAAGGGGTGCATGGATGGGTTTCAAGAGGTCCATGAGGGTCAGATAAATGTTAACATTTACATTCACTATACAGCCCGGTACTGGTGATTTAGAGTTGATGTAGTAGTAGTAGTAGTAATGCTAGTAGAAAACGTAGTAGTAGTAGATCTGTTTCAATTTACATAAGAAGATTTTATTTCATAATTATAACAAATGGCCATTACTTTTTGCATAAAAAGGAGTGTTTTTTTTAGAATATTTATTTTACAGTTTAATAATACTTTGTATATGTCATATACAGTATGTATGAAACAATCAAATCTCGCTAAATAAAGTACATTATATTCATTGCATGCAAAGTTGTGTTTATGTGAATATTTCTGGGGAAGGGGGTCTATAGTTTTCATCAGATTCTTAAAGGGGTCCATCGCTCAAAAAAGGTTAAGAATCACTAATGTTGACTTATCTTTCTCAACTGGAAGAATCATAGCCCACCTCTTTTAAGTCAGTGAGAAACTGATGTTATATACAATTTGAAATTGAAAAAAATCAAATACTCACTTAGCGGATCTGTTCAAAACCTTTTTAAAACCTGGCAGGATCTAATCAATAACATTTTAGAATAAGCATTTATATTGGGGAGAAGGATTTCTTTCCCTCTTTACGGCTTTCAAAGTTTTACTCTGGCTGTTGGCCTTCCTCTCTTTCTCATGGGTGGAAATGTGACTTGATTTTATGGAACAATACGTGTTTTTAATAAATTCAATAAAATATTAAAAAAATGGTTATTAAAGACAAAATTTATCTTTAAATGTTTGATATCATTTAAAAAAATTATAACAATGATGAATATAAACATTTAAATCAAAGATTCTGTCTCTCAAAATTAAAGTCAGTCAGTCATTTTCCAACCCGCTATATCCTAACACAGGGTCACGGGGGTCTGCTGGAGCCAATCCTAGCCAACACAAGGCACAAAGCAGGAACAAATTCCGGGCAGGGCGCCAGCCCACTGCAGAACACACACACCCACACACTAGGGACAATTTAGGATCGGCAATGCACCTAACCTGCATGTCTTTGGACTGTGGGAGGAAACCAGAGCACCCAGAGGAAACCCACACAGACACGTGGAGAACATGCAAACTCCACTCGGGAAGCGAACCCCAAAAGTAAAGTGCTTTATTAAATTCTGCTTAACAAAAGAAATTAGCTGCATTCATAATACTCAGACCTACATATAAAATAGCCAGCTTCCACTCAGAAAAAAGAAACTGTTCCCTGCTAGAATCACTGGTGATGTGCAGTAAACTCAGGTTTAAACACCCAGTGTATATGGTGCTTATAATCTTGTATTATGGTAGTATTTTCCTCTACTTACCCTTTACCTGTTTTCCTAAGGATAAGTGCACTTTAAGATTAACACACACATACATAGCTATACGCATACACACAGAACCTAATCACAACAGTGCCCCATGAATGACACACACACAGCTGATTAACCTTTAGCACTTTAAACCACACAAGTGCTTTAGGAATAACACAGCCTGTCACTCTCTCAGCACTTCAAGAGACTTACTTATTATCGGCACAAACAACATATGATATTTTAATGATATCTCAGACCTAAATATTACTTTTGCTCTACAAGAATACATTTAAACATACAAAGACTCAGCACTCTTGACTATAGGCCATTTATCAGCCAGGAATGCCTTACTTTACGTACTGTTCCCTACTATTGAGTGGAGCTCTCACTCACAACCTTAATAAACCTCGTAGCACAAAGGTAATGGCAAATCTCTGGCTGCACCAGATGTTCAAAGAAATCTAACTTATTACTTTAATCACTCTATAGACATTAAAACAAAACATAGAAAGTTAAAAGCAGCATTGTATTTATTACAGTAATACAAATAATACCACTAGAACAAAGAATAATACAAAATAAGACTGATAGAAAAAGTCTGGATATGTATAGTCTTTAGAAAAAGCTTATGAAAAAGTAAAGATAACAAGGATGAATGTCCCAGGGTGGCGTTTGAGTTAGCAATCGATGTTCATGAAAATACTGTTAACTGACGATCGGATGAAAACTGTCTTTGTTTTCTTTTCTGACGCTGCTCTTCCATCGTCGCTGTTTCTCTTCTGAAATTGCTTTCAAATGAGGCATATTTATTGTAAAATTTCATGCCATGGTTTCACAACACAAGATTGTTGCATGCACCTGATTGGCTGGCTGTCAATATGATGATGAATTTTGCTCAAACTCTTTAATCTATCTTTTCCCAGATAATAAAGTTTTTTGATGTTGCCTAAAACATGTCCTCCTTTCCCAGGATGTAAACCAAATTGTTGTTCCAGATGTCCATCCATAGACTAATCAATAGCCTGAGGAATCAGCTCAGTCTCCCTTTCTCAGGCTGTAAAGCCAATTTAGTACTATGCTGTGAACAACTGTTATAAGAGTGAGGTGTAAGGGAAGAGGATATACATTTTTTATTATAATGCCTATCCAAGTGTCCTGCATCTGAATTCATCTTGTTGGCATTGAGCAAAATATAATAATACTAGGGGGTTTTTCAGATACACACTTTAAAGATTTTTTTTTCTTTGAATTGTTGCTATTTCATTAGTTTCACTTTTATTTCAGAACTTCTGTAAAAACAATATTTGGAATCTTTCGAGTCCCAATATGCTGAATCTTTTTAATGAGGTCAGTGAGACATGTGTTTAATGACTTTGTACCATAACTCAGAATAGGTTTCTCTGTTTAAAATTTCAGGGCAGACAAAACGATTTACATCATCAGCAGTTAATAATTTTTTTTTGCAAGGTAACCAATAAATGCATGTGAGGTAAACTCCGTTTTTGAAATTCTCTGACTTAAACTTCAAAGCCTTACAATATTTACATACTTCTGACATATCACCTATGTCCATATATTCAATCTCTAATCGCCTTTTTGTTATTTCTCCGAGTAATAATATCTCTTTCTTTGCGCTAATGTGATGTATACTTTCTTTGTTTTGACACTGTTGTTTTTTTCTGCTTTCATATTCTGTATCTTACTCTGCATGTGTTTCGTTCCTACGTTTTTTTTTTTTGAGTCTTTTGAATTCCAGTTTTCATTACCTCTAATCTGTTCTGCATGCGTTTGGCCCCCTTGTTTTTTAACCTCTTTATGACGTTTTACTTTGTTTTCTACTCTGTCTTTTATTTCTAACCTCGCTTTGTTCTGCTTTTTTTTCAATGACACCTGGTCCGTGGTGATTATTTTCCCTTGTTAGAGTAATAATTTCCATTTGTTTGCGCTACTGCGATCTTTACTTTCTAATTTTCCTACTTTCATATTCTTTAACACTAGAATTACCAGAGACTACCAAAAAACTCGTAGATCCGTCCCACCTTAAATTGCTACTTAAATCCGTCCTCACCTCTCCCAGCGTCTTTTGTCCTGTTAATGTGCAGATTAAGAGCAGCAAGCAGCCGGCTATTCCACCCCCACCATCGCAGAACATGCACGAACTTATCATAGCTCATGCCTTGATTGATTATCTGAGAGTGAAGTGGAGTTTTAGAGTGGAAATAATAGATCGTTATTTGGAACACACGCATTTCATGTGTGTTCCGTGTCTACAGTAATCTGTGTAAACACATTGTTAAAATAGAAACTTTTTCATATGTTAGTAATAAATGTTACAAAATGTAGGCATAAACTATAGAATATGTGAGGGCTGATTTCCAAAGATCAAATAAACACTTTCACAAAAGGTTCAAGAACAACACAGCAGCTCCCGTGGCGTAGCGCTAAGATTTGCTGTCATAGCACTTCTATCTTGCTTCTTGAGTTCGATTCCCCGTTGAGGAGGAACTGTTATTATTTTTTTCTTTTTAACCTCAAATGGACATAAAATTTATAAATTGGTATGCACTGTCAGTTAATGAGATTGTTATATTTTCATGTGGGATGCTCCTTTTTTAACAACTATTTTATTTTTTAACAACTGAGACTGCAATTAACATGAACAAGTGTCCTTATAACTGTTATTTTTAAGATCCATAACACACAGACAGACAGAGCACTGAGTAATAGAGAGACAGACAAACAGGCAGAGAAGTCACTAAATACACAGGGAAAGTACTGTATAATAGATATATCAATAAACAGCTAAGGGAATAGTTATATAGATAGATAGGAAGGAAAGGCATTATATGATAGGCAGACAGGGAAGCTGCTATATAATAATAAAATTACTGTTATTATTATATAAATAGACGGAGTTCATAGTATAATAGACAGACAGAGAAAGCACTACTAAATGAAGAATATGCGGGTGGGCGGGGGGCAAGAGCGTGATTGTCATTGAGAAAATAAAACTCAAAAAAGGAGGATGCAACATCGACAAGCTTCTGTTCCAAGACAGCTGCTTCCCCAGGAAAGTAAACTGTGTCAGTGTCAAGTGCCCTTTCAATGTAATAGAAACCACAGCATATAGAAAAGTGTGTGCATTGCAACAGGTACACATGTCGTAATGTAGGAAAGACGGTTCTTGTACGCTCTAACCCCGCCCCCCCGCCTGCCTGCCTGTTTGCGTGCCTCTTCTGATCTGACTCAAAGTAACAGCGCGAGCGTTACTTAGACTCAGATCGGGAGAGAGGGGGAGGGGTTAGAGCGCGTGAGCTTATTCAGTGCGGCAGGAACAACGCACATGTTGATCCTTTTTTTTCTTTCAATACATGTGCCTTCCCTGTTTATTTAGTGACTTCTCTGCCTGTTTATCTGTCTCTCTATTATGCAGTGCTCTGTCTGTCTGTGTGTTATGGATCTTAAAAATAACAGTTATAAGGACACTTGTTCATGTTAATTGTAGTCTCAGTTGTTAAAAAATATTTTAAAGGGAGCATCCCACATGAAAATATAACGATCTCATTAATTGACAGTGCATACCAGTTTATAAATTTTATGTCCGTTTGAGGTTAAAAAAAAAAAAAAACAACTCTTTCTCCTCACCTGGGAATCGAACTCATGTCTCGGAGGCACGGCAGGAATGCTGTGACAGCATATCTTACCGCTACTCATGGGAGATGTTGTATCATTCTTGAACCTTTTGTGAAAGTGTTTATTTGATCTTTGGAAATCAGGCTTCATATATTCTATAGTTTATGCCTACATTTTGTAACATTTATTACTAAAATATGAAAAAGTTTCTGTTTTAACAATGTGTTTATACAGGTTACTGTAGAAATGGAACACACATGAAATGCGTGTGTTCCAAAAACAATCTATTATTTCCACTCTAAAACTCCACTTCACTCCCAGATAATCAATCAAGGCATGAGCTGTGAGAAGTTCATGCATTTTCTGCGATGGTGGGGGATGGAATAGCCGGTTGCTTGCTGCTCTTAATCTGCACATTAACAGGACGAAAGACGCTGGCGGAGAGGTGAGGACGGATTTAAGAAACGATTTAAGGTGGGACGGATCTACGAGTTTTTTCGTAGGCTCTGGTAATTCTAGTGTTAACTTTCTCTACATGTGTATCGCGCCAACGTTTTTTTTTGGAGCTTTTCAAATTCCAGTGCTTTCATAATCTCTAACCTGCTCTGCATTTGTATTGCACCAATGTTTGTAAACGTGTTTATGAAGTCCTGCTTTGTCTTTTACTCTCTGTCTTTTAATTCTGAGCCGGATTGGACGTGGTTCTTTTTCAATTCCACTTGTTCTGGGCTGATAATTAATTACTTTCCTTATTTTCTGAATTTGCACCAAGATTCTTCTTTTTCTTTTTTTTCTCTCCAACGCTTTTGAGTCTCTTTTCTCCGTGCTGCTTTCTCCTTCACTTCGTCTACGTTTCATTTATAACGTATTGTTCTTATACGCTTTATATGCGCTGAGAGCCCTGGATCTCTGTGTGCTCAAAGCCTTCTTTACACGACAGAGTGTTTTGTTGCCTCTGGGCTTATTTGATATTGATTTTAAGTAGGGCGTGTCTGCAAGAATCTCATGTGGTCAATCTCTTGGCACAAAGTCTTATGTTTAAGGTCCCCGCGAGACGCTCTGTGGCCAATCTCTTTCATCTCACGGTTTCTTTTAAGTGTCTTCCGTGATCTTCACTTGAAGATCACGTCTCGATGCCCTAGTGTTTCTCTCCAGGATTTTTTTTTATAATAGAGAGAATATAGAGAATAATTTGTAGATTTTATACACCATAACAAATCTGAATTAGCTTCACAAAATTTGTAAAGAAAAAATGTTAGTACAAATGTGCACTGTTCAATAAAATTATGGCAACACTTAATTATCACAGTCTAACACCGTCAATTAAGCTTCATGGATATCAGTCTGTCCAGTTGAGAAGTGTAAGCGATGATGAATCAACTTCACCTGCTTTTGTGGAAATGAAAGTGATAACAGGTACACTGGAGAGGCAATAGCAAGACAACTCCCAAAAAGGGAATAGTTTTGCAGGTGAAGGGTACAGAAAATTGCTGTCTCCTTATCCTTCCTGATTGAGTCTTCTCTAGTTTTGTTTTGCCAGTGTCCTGATGCCCTGATCCAGGTCTGGGAGGATATCCCCCAAAACACCATCTGTCCTCTCATCAGGAGCATGCCTAGATGTTGTTGAGAATGCATATACACTACTGAGTCACATTATGAGTTGCTGTGATGAAATTCACAGAAGTTGGATCAGCCTGTAGTTTCAATTTTTGACTTTGATTTTCAGTGTGATGTTGGATTCAGGTCTCAGTGGGTTGGTGATTTTGCTTTCCATTCTCCATTGTTAAATCAAATTGTTCTCAACTATATACAGAGTATTGTGATTTAAATTTTACCTCATTTTTGTTGACAGTGTATAACTGAAGTGATAATGTGCTACATAGATTCTGCTGTAAACAAAGGCTATATAAACCTAGTACTTGGGAATATTGAGATTGTATTGTAAAACAAGAGATGTGTCATTATTTATAAAGCATCTCAGAGTAGGAAAACAGTCCTGACTACTTGAATATTCTCAGAGTGATGAAAATGTGATCCTGCTCTTAGAAGTAGGAATAAAAGCATTTTACTTATTTTCATAATTTTGCAAACTTCTTTTAACTACACTGGGATTTAGGAGAATTCATGAGGTGTCCTAACTCACTATGCACTGCAGGAATATGGTTTTTAGGCAGAGTTCGGTGTGTACATCCTGGGAAAGGCAGAAATGTCATAATATTTTTTCACAGTGTTGTACATTACATGTCCCCTTCATCTAGGCAGAGAAGCCATGCACTGTCTGCTGAAATGAAAGTGTAACATTACATGTAAAATGCAGCTTTGCAAAAGCAACAATTTGTGTACGTCTTTTGCACCAAAGTTCAAAACAGGACCAGGGTTTGTGGGGTCCCTGCTAGGGCAGCATGATATATGACTTCACTTCATTGTTATGTGTGCACGTGCAATGGTCACATCGCCGGATATGTGATGTCAAGTAAGAGAAATTATATCAAATGTGTCATGCGGCAACTTTTTTGCTGCTTGTTACAAAAGAAAAAACTTGTAAGGTTCTTACTTTTAATGACTAATCTACAAGAAAAATCTGTCTGATATAACATAATTTACTCTTATTTAAAGGCTCTTGAATGTTGGTCTGTCAGGATCATGAAATTTTAGTTAACAGATTAATTGTCATACAAATAATTGAAATTAATGATTTAGTTGTCTTTATCTGTTTATTTTGTACTACTATTATCGAGTAAGCTTGACAGTAGTTTAATAATACACCTACAGTTTATGAAGACGAAGAGACATTTATTGGCATTGAACATTGGAACATATACAGAAAAAACTGTGTTTCTGTTTGCTTTTTATGCTCTGTAAACAAAAAATGTACAGGCAGATATGATATAAATACATAAATAACAACCAATAATCAAAGTAAACAATTTACTATCCCTGTCATCCATTACCATAGCCAATCTTTGCTCCTCACTGGCTTGGTAGATTCTGGGCAAGGAACACTAACATATTTATCTTAATCTGTCTTAAATTAATCTCACTGTGGTCACAATGTTGTCAAGGGTACTGAACATTCTCTCAGAGGCAGTGCTTTTGCACAAATCCACAAATAATAAACTTCACCATCAAAGGGAACCTTACTTACTTTTTAAAGTAATGAGTAACGTAATGCAATACTTATTTTCTTGAAGTAGAAACATCTATAGTACCAGTGTCCACGAGTGGTGGTGTGTCGCTGCATCTGGTGCCTTTTTTTGACAATGTCAATGCATCAAATTAAAAAGTGCTGAAGAAAAGGTACACATATAAATTCTGTATTATTCTAAGTAGGCAGAGGGATAAATTTAATCTGCTGGGTTTACGGTCACAGGGACCCAAGTGATCATCATTGCAGGACTGCTTGTAACGGAAGAAGCCAAGTATTTTAGTAGTCAGCTGGAAGAAGCAATCACAGGGCTGTCTAGTACTGCGTCTGTGCCCTACTCCTATGCTCAGGGGGCTGATTTTTATAGCTGGCTTCACCAGTTATTCCGCCCCCTCAGACAGCTCTTGGCCACTTGTGGAGCGTGTCCCTCTAGGTTAGCTACAATATTTATAAAAGAGGAAATGATCAAGTTTGGATGTATTTCTGGTCAGTTTCATGAAAGTTCTTGATTAAGGATTTAATAACAAATGCTGACAAGTAAAATGTGCAGTTTTTCAAACAATACCACAAAAGTAATGCACCATTTGTAACGCAATATACTTTATAGTAAGTGACTAAAAAACATAGTTTACTTTTTTTTAACATAAGTGATGTAACTAAGATACTTTTAAAATTAACATTTCCCAGCGCTTGGCATCATTAAATGGGCACCAGTCAAACATTACATGGTGGAAAAACAACATGGAAATAGTATGTGACAAGGACATTATAAAGGCCTGGGGCAGCCACCTGTATATTATCTCCTGGCTGCAAAACTTTGCAAAAGTTTGAACAGAGATATTCACACGACTGAGTCCAAAACAGAACTGAATGCTTGGAGGTAAGATGGCGGTTTTAAGGGCTGGGGAAGGAAATGATGTCATCTACGCCGGAACCGGAAGTGACATCATCAGAGGTGCTAGAACCTAGCGAGATTTCCCAGGAATGGTCTGCAAGAAACTGAGAGAGACAGTCAGCACACTCTGCCATCCCCTGGTCTGGTGTAGTATTACATTTACTCAGGCCCTTTAGCTGTCTCCTACTTGCACATGTGTGACAAATGATAGAAATATAACATTTCTGTTTCATGCAGCTATTTTTTTCACAAATAAATGGAAGCAATTCTAATCATGTTCTTCTTCTGGCTACTCCCATTACAGGTCGCCACAGCAGATCATCTTTTTCCATATCCTCCTGTCCTCTGCATCTTGCTCTGTTACACCCACCACCTACATGTCTTCTCTCACCACATCCATAAACCTCTATTTTCCTCTTACCTGGCAGCTCCATCCTTAGCATTTTTTTTCCAATATATCTAGCTTCTCTCCTCTGCACATGTCCAAACCAATGCAATCTTGCCTCTCTGACTTGGTCTACAAACCATCCAAACTGAGCTGACCCTCTAATCTACTCGTTTGTATTCCTATCCATCCTCGTCACACCCAATTCAAATCCTAACATCTTTAACTCTGCCACCTCCAGCTCTGTGTCCTGGCGTTTTGGTCAGTACCACTGTCTCTAACCCATAAAACTCAGTACCGTCTTGTAGACCTTCCCTTTCACTCTTGCTGGTACCCATCTGTCACAAATCACTCCTGACACTCTTCTCCACCCAATCCACCTTGCCTGCACGCTCCTCTTCATCTCTCTCCCATACTCCCCGTTACTCTGTTGTGTTGATCCCAGGTATTTAAACTCGTCCACCTTCGCCAACTCTAATTCCCTACATCCTCACCACTCCTCTAACCTCCCACTCAATTTACACACACGTATTCTGTCTTGTTCCTACTGACCTTAATTCCTCTTCTGTCCAGAACATATCTTCACCTCTCCAGGGTCTCCTCAACCTGCTCCCTACTCTCGCTACAGATCACAGTGTCATCAGCAAACATCATAGTCCATGGGAACTCCTGTCTAATCTCGTCTGTCAGCCTCTCCATCACCATTGAAAATAAGAAAGGGCTCAAAGCCAATCCCTTTATATATTAATAAGAATTTAATATTTCTGTTAGACGGTAACCCTTGTAACTTTTAACTCTAAAGCAGAAAGTTGTCCACCATGAGCCGCCTGCATATATTTATCCAGTGAACAGTGTGGCTGGTGGCGGAGGGCGGGTGTTGACACAACATTTTCAGAGACAGAACAAGCTAAATATGGTTGTGTAAAGCGTGTGATGAATGATTTACTCTGTGATAGCAGTAACAGTATTTCAGAAGCTGATAGTGACAGCATGATAAATTCTGGTCCAAGGGTTAGTGAAACATACCAAGGTGGTGGTTTTACTTTGAATGTACTTGGCAACTTTCAAAGCTGCCCTTCACTGGATCTCCGGGGTTCAAGTATTAGATATGGATAATCCCTTACAGAATTTCAGTATGTTCATAAATGATAGCATGGTAGCCTTAAATCTGACTGAGCCCAAGATACTGTATGTACACAGCAATTAATACAGCAACATACACTAATGTAAATTCCAGGTTGCATGATTCTGATGCTTGTTATGATGAGCTGCCACATTTCTTGTTGCTTCTTGTATATCAAGATTTAATTAAGTCAGAATGGGCTGGTGAACAAAACCTTTACTATATGGACAGAAAAATCATGAGTTATGTTTAAGTAATGTTTCAGTTTATTTCTCAGGTGTTTGCATTTTTGTTGACAATAACTCACCTGCTACTTTGCCAACTCTACTTCTTGCATCCTCACCATTCCACTGACCTCCCCCTCATTTACACACATACAGTATAGTCTGTCTTGATACTACTGACCTTCATTCCTCTCCTATCTAGAGCATATCTCCACCTCTCCAGGGTCTCCTCAACCTGCTCGCTACTATCACTACAGATCATAATGTCACCAACAAACATCATAGTCGGGGACTCCTGTCTAATCTCGTCTGACAACCTGTCCATCACCATTGCAAATAAGAAAGGGCTCAGAGCCGATCCCTGATGTAATCCCAACTCCATGTCGAATGCATCTGTCAACCCTACTGCAGACCTCACCACTGTCACACTTCCCTCATACATATCCTGTACAACTCTTACATACTTCTCTGCCACTCCCGACTTCCTCATACAATACCACAACTCCTCTCGAGGCATCCTACCCCCGGACACCAGAAACTTATTGGCCGTACTTTTTAAGGAAACGTCACAAGTCACCAAGAAAAAGCAGAATTTTAATGGAACAAATATTTTTTTCATTGAAAGAGCATCACAATTACTGCATCACTGATCACTTTACACACTGACAATGAACTGTAAAAACTACAAAAAAAAACTAGTGCAACAATCTATTATTATATGTACAAGGTGCAGCTAATGTCATTGATGAAATTCAGTAAATCACCGAATTGAAACTGAACTTCAACTGGCTGCACGCAAGCATACAGAGACCAGTGCTGATGCTTGTAGGCTAGTCTAGTGCAGCGGCTGAATCCCAGGGACAGTGATGTTGATTCACTAGGGGCTTGCAGTGGTCATGAGCTGGCTTCTAAATGAATGTACGGCACTGACTGATCTGCTCAGGCATGCTGGCAAATTGCACTGGGAACCAACTATTGCTAGTTGCGGTGTTCAATGAATGTATGTCACCGAATATGCTCAGCTCTGGTGAGCTGGCAAATTGCATTGAGAACCGACTTTATCTTTATACCATTTAACACTAGATTTTCCAAAGCCTACGAAAAAACTTGTAATCCCAGCCCACCTTATCCAGCATATCCCTGAGCACTTTATCCACCAAACGTTGGAAAGTCGCAGGAGCCCTGTGTAACCCAAATGGAAGGACTCGATACTGGCAATGTCCGCTAGGGGTGCCAAACATGGTCTTGACCTTAGTGGAGTCTGTCAAAGGAATCTACCAGTACCCCTTCATCATGTCAAGTGTGGTCAAAAATTTTGCCTGGCCAAGCCTTTCAAGGAGGTCGTCCACTCGAGGCATTGGATTGGGAGACTTGATTAAGCCAACGGAACTCATTGCAAAACCTCCAACTGCCATCTGGCTTACTAATCAAGATGACTGGGCTGGACCAGGGTCTATAACTCTCCTCTGTCACTCCTAGCTCCAGCATGCTCTTGATTTCCAGCCCCACTTCTGCTTTCTTTGCCTCGGGAAGTTGATAGGGGCGCTCTCAAATGATAATCATCGTTCCTCTGCTCCCTTTTGAAAGAAGCCTGTGTTTCTCTAAATTGAAAATGTATTTTGGTGAGAGGTTACGGTCTTACCTCTAGTTGCAGAGATTTCTCCCGGATCGTCAAAGTGCAGGTTGATGATGTATCCGCCTGTAATGGTCCAGGAGTCTCCCTGTCCACCTCTTGGGCTTCCGTATCTCTCTCCGTTGGCTGATTACATGGCGTGGGGAAATAAATCCGTTCGCACCTCTCCTGCAGTGTCTTTTGTTTTGTAAATGTGTCAATCAACACAAACAGCAAGCAGCCTGTTATCCCATCCCCCCGCCCACCGCCACAGTTCAATTCTCAAAGAAGGTTCTTAGTGCTTAGTGTTTATCTTGGATAAGTACCTGGCACTGTATAGGGTAAATAATACATTGTCATTTGGAATACATACATTTCATGTGTGTTCCATGTCTACAACAATCTATGTAAACACATTGTTAAAAAAAAACATTTTTCATGTTTTAGAAATATGTAGACATGAACTGTATAAAGTGTGAAGGCTGAAGTCCAAATATCAAATAAACACTTTCACAAAAGGTACAGAGATAATATGACAGCTTCCGTGGTGCAGCGGTAAGAACTGCTGACTTGTAATCAAGAGGTGGTCGGTTTAATACCAGCTGCCTCACAGATTTACCATTTTGAGTAGTGAACTGCCCTTATTGTTAATATTATACAATGTGTTAATGATGAGACAAAGACATCATAAAGGTTTGGGGCAGCCGCCCATATATTGCTCCATGGCTTTAAAATAGATGAACAGAGTGCTCACTGGTCTGAGTCCAAGACAAATCTGATTGTTTGGAGGCAAGATGGCAGCTTTAAAGTCCAGTACAGGAAGTAACGTCATCACTGGGGCCGGGAACTGGAAGTGATGTTTTCGGAACTGGAAGTGACATCATTATCGGGGGCCGGAACCGGAAGAGACATCATCATCATCAGGCCTCCAAACAAGAGCATCTGGCTGCAGCCACTGTAAGGTGTTGAGCTCCACAGTAAGCGGAAACATGTAACCGCCACACTAAACGGAAAAACGCCCCTCCCCTACAATCTTAAGCTTAGGCGTGATATTTCCCTGTTGCTGCCTTCCCCAGTGTTTTTTAAGGTTAGGATTGTTGATTGGGTAGGTCCTATATTAGTTAGTCCCGTTTAGTCTTTTTAATTTTATCCTGCCTTATACGTCTGGTTGTTCGGGTTGGCTTCATTTAGTTAAAAGAAACTGTTTTCATTGTACAGTGGAACCTTGGTTCACGACCATAATGCGTTCCAGAACTTTGGTCGTAAACCGAGTTGGTCGTGAACCGAAGCAGTTTCCCCCATAGGATTGTATGTAAATACAATTAATCCGTTCCAGACCGTACAAACTGTATGTAAATATGTAAAAATATGTAAAGATTAAGCACAAATATAGTTTGTTTTTTATAATTACACCATAGAATGCACAGTGTAATAGTAAACTAATGTAAAAACATTGAATAACACATAAAACACCCAGGCTCCCTGATCAGCTACATGAGCTGGCTCGCTCGCGCTCTCTCTCTCTCTCTCTGTAGCACACACACCACCAAAGCCCCTCCCTCCCTACCTCAGCTACAGGAGCAGGCTGGCTCATGCGCTCTCTCTCTCTGTGTAGCGCGAGCGCGCGCACACACACACACACACACACACACACACACACACCTATCCTCCCCCCCATCCCTTCCCTGTCAACGGCCCGTGCGCGCTCTCTCTCTCTCTCTCTCTGTAGCACACACACCACCAAAGCCCCTCCCTCAGCTACAGGAGCAGGCTGGCTCATGCGCTCTCTCTCTCTGTGTAGGGCGAGCGCGCGCACACACACACACACACACACACACCCCTATCCTCCACCCCATCCCTTCCCTGTCAGCGGCCCGCGCGCGCTCTCTCTCTCTCTTTGCGCTTGCTCGCTCGCGCTCTCTAATCTCTCTGTAGCACGTGCTGATCGCTGTAAACAATGTTTATAAAAGGTGTTTTAAGCACAGCAGAAAAAAAACGAACAGCAAATCCGAAGCGCGTGCAAAAACCAACTCGCAAGCAAACAAAAAAGTAAGATTGCAGGAGATCACGCTATTAAACCTAAAGCCTGATCGCTGTAAACAATGTTTATAAAAGGTGTTTTAAGCACAGCAGAAAAAAACGAACAACAAATCCGAAGCGCGTGCAAAAACCAACTCGCAAGCAAACAAAAAAGTAACATTGCAGGAGATCACGCTATTAAACCTAAAGCCTGATCGCTGTAAACAATGTTTATAAAAGGTGTTTTAAGCACAGCAGAAAAAAACGAACAACAAATCCGAAGCGCGTGCAAAAACCAACTCGCAAGCAAACAAAAAAGTAAGATTGCAGGAGATCACGCTATTAAACCTAAAGCCTGATTGCTGTAAACAATGTTTATAAAAGGTGTTTTAAGCACAGCAGAAAAAAAACGAACAGCAAATCCGAAGCGCGTGCAAAAACCAACTAGCAAGCAAACAAAAAAGTAACATTGCAACAAATCACACGATGAAGTCCTCCATGTAAACAATTTTTTTAATGAGTTTTAAGCACAAGGAAAAAAGCGAACATTTGAAAAAAGAGAAAAATAACATTGCAACAAATCGCATTATGAACTAAAAAATTAACTTTTGAAAAATCCGTAATACAAAAACCACCAAGAAAACTAACCTTGCATGAGACGAGTTCTGGCATGAAGTGTTTTCCTTCAGGTGTTTTCTCTCTTGTGATTTCTTGGGTTTCTGGTGCTTTTAGCTGTTTAGCTGGTGGGAGTGAAAGCCTCATGCAGCAATTCCAAAAAGAAAGTTCTTGTGACCCTCCACATTACTGGCATTCTGGCTTTGTTTACATTGTGCTGCTTGAAAGCACGAGGGTTCTCAGATTGGTAAATGAGTAAACTGGTAAACAGTTTTTCCACCTCTTGTAATTTCTTTCTTTACTTCGATTTCAATTTTCTTCAAAACTTTCTTTTGACCTCTCTTGACTTGCTTAGAAGCCATAGTTAACTGCAAAAGCACACGAAATACTGTAGAGCACAAAGAGAGTGCACGTCTTATTGAAAACAAGGAGCGGCTTGTTCAGCAAACATTGCAGCAATCTCCTCCTCCCCCTCCCCAG
>JANRMT010061414.1:37136778-37170825 GCA_026402145.1 Polypterus bichir lapradei | reverse complement strand
GGCTTGTTCAGCAAACATTGCAGCAATCTCCTCCTCCCCCTCCCCAGCAGGCACGTGCTCTTGCAAGGGAAACTGGCTTGTTCAGCAAACATTGCAGCAATCTCCTCCTCCCCCTCCCCAGCAGGCAAGTGCTTACTCGCTCTTGCTCTCTCTCTCTGTTTAGGAGGCAAGGGAAACTGGCTTGTTCCTATACCGAGTGTGTGGTTGTGAACCAAGGCAAAAGTTTGGCGAGCTTTTTGGTCGTGAACCGAGTTGTTCGTGAACCGGGACGTTCGTGAACCGAGGTTCCACTGTACTCTTTTCTGGAAAGGTGTTCATCTATGTGTGTTTTTAGAAGGATTTTTTAGTTTGCGGAAGAAATAGCTTTTTAAGTTGGATCCTGTCCTGCCTCGTGTTACTTGTTGTCCAGGATGGACATTTCCGTGAACGGTTATTTTATATGCTAAAGAAGGAATATGCCCCTCCCCCACTATCTTAAGCTTAGGCATGCTATTTCACTGTTGCTGCCTTTCCCAGTGTTTTTAAGATTAGGGCTGGTGATTGGGTAGGTCCTATATTCATTCGCTTACTGAGGAGGTCACGTGTTTCCGCTTACTGTGGAGCTCAACACCTTACAGTGGAGACCCTTCTCCCTCCAAAACCTGGAGGTGACATCATCATTGGGGGCAGGAAAAAACCAGAAAGTGATGTCATCGGGACTGGAAGTGACGTTTTCAGAGGCACCGGATCCTGGTAGGATTTCCTGAGAATGGTCTGCAAGAAACTGAGAGAGACAGTCGGCGCATTCCACCGCCTCCTGGTCTGTTGAGGAATTACAATTATTCAGGCCCTTTAGCTGCCTCCTATTCGCATGTGTGCGACAACAATAAAAACATACATTTTATTTGTGCCTGTAACATCTGGTGTAAATTTATAGTACTTGTAAAAGGTAGCATTTTTATTTTTCACTTTTATACTCTTAGTCACAATCACGATACAACCCCCCAACACCAACCCAGATCTGACACAGTTAGTTTTTATTTGAAACTGGGAATAACTGTAGATGTGAGGGGTGTTTTGAGACAATGGAACCGGAAATTCTCTGAACTGGAGGAATAAAAGCTGATACACAAACGCTGGTGAATCTGTCTTCTTGGTATCTTGTTGTCACTTTAATTTTTTTTGTTTAGTTTTACTGAGTTTTCCTGCTCACGCTGAATTAGTATACATCTTATGGTCCATGATATCAAAGCTGCACTGACAAATAAACAGAGACATAGGTATATATGATATTTGGAATAATTCATTGTATGAACTGTATAGTACATTTCAGAAAACATTGTGGCACTGATGCAACATTATTCATATTATTCATATTCATTTGCATTCCTTCTTGAAGTTGTAATCAGGATGGAGAGAAAGAGAGCAAGCTATTTCTAATCTATCTTTTTAATCCTTACAATTGTAAGTACCAGCGTAACAATACTGTATGCTAAAGTTTACTGAAAAAGCACAAAAGCTGTTGGTTAAATTTTAACAGTTATAATAAAGTCCTTATCTGAGAAAATAAATTTGGTCATTATAGATGATCTGATGGAACTGGCCATCGAAAGCCAGGAGATAGAAAAAGCATTTACAAAATACTCTCATCACTGGCATCTGTCTATTATTTACTTGGTTCAAAATGCATTCTTTCAGGGGAAAAAATGCTGGATGATTAATTTTAACGCCAATTATATTACTCTTTTTAAAAGCCCCAGGTACAAACTGCAGATTACCTTGGCCTGTCAAATATACAATAATAATGATACAAAGTTACCTTATGGTTATCTCTTAGTGGATGAGAAAGCTCAGGCCCCTTATGAACTGTGATTAAGAATCGGTCTGTTTCTACCCGATTGGCCCGTTTTGTATGCCACGAAAAGATAAAAGAAGCTGTTCTGGTTCAAAGTTTCATATTCTGTCAGCATATCTTCCAGAATAAGTGGAAATCTACAGCCTCTCAAGGCCTTAGGGCCATTTTACACTTTACGCTCAAAATGCATACATCATGGCAGCCGCGCGTTCCTATAATTCAGTTGTCACATTCTCCAAGCACGTCCTCAGAAATTAATGCAATGCATGCGTGAGTTGCAGTACTAGCAAAAATTTGGGGGTAGCAGTGTGTCAAGTTGGAATGTGACGTCATAGTCTCTGTTTACTATCAACATGTGACAGCAAACTACTTTGCATATCCTACACGATCAATGTGTGTGCTTCGATGTTTTGATGAAAGTTTCGATGTAGCAAAATGCTGATATACAATTCAAATGTATTCACAGTACTTTTCAAGAATCGTGTATTCCCCATCGTAATGGCACAATATATTTAAGGTCTCACATACCATCTCCAGTGCCATCTTTTTTTTTTGTTTGTACCTTCACAACAGCATCAGAATGTACAGAAGCATATCTGAGCCACAGAGAAAAAAAATTAGGGACACAGTGAAAAGCTCTATTTTGTGATTAAAGTTGATTTTTTGGCTTTAATCTTGTAATTTATTTTGTCATTAAAGTAGACTGTCATAAACGTCATCTTAAAACCGACCCATTTAATCACTACATGCTTCTGGAGCTTCCTTCTGCGTTGATAGCAGCGGCAGGCAGCAATTACCACACAGTACACATTAAATTTGATATTCCATCTCTGTTCACATTTAGAAACTTTAGATTTATACTTGATATCACTTTCATGATGAAATGCATTACAGTATTTATATAAAATTTTGCAGATAAATCATTAACTTAATTTACATAATGGATACTGTTATAATTACACACGTGGGGGCGGCACAGTGGCAAAGCAGTAGTGCTGCTGCCTCGCAGGGAGTCACATCCCTGTTGTTCCCTGCCTAGAATTAGCATGTTTTCCTAGTGGGTCTCCACAGTATGCTCCGGGTTACTTCTAAGGAAGGTTTGGGGATTTGGTGATGCTAATATGATGCTAGTATATATGTGTGCTTTTATTCACCTTGCGATGAGCTGATGCCCTCTCCAGGGATTATTTGTGGCTCAAACCTGATGCTTGCTGGAATGGGCATGTCCCTGGATTGATTGATGTCATCATTAAACGTCCATTGTTTTCAATACAATGCTCTGAATTTAATGGATTTTTCAGGCAGTTCACAACACAGCAAAGCTGAATGTTCTTTTCTCACTGTGATGATATCTTGCATTGCCACCCAGTGAAATCTTCCAGATTTACAGAAAGTATGTGCACAAGTATAAACAGTACACCACTTGCATAGCAGTAGTGTCTGCAGGTGCACACATTGTGTCACGTGAAGAATAAACCCGGCCTTACTCTGCTGCTGTTGTCTTCACAAAAAATATCTGATAAATGCATCTTCTGACAATTAAAGTTTTTGTCTGACATAGTCTGCAATAATTTAAAAGGAAATTTCCCTCTTTAACCCAAGCAGTTTAAACAACTCAAGAAGCATAAAAGATCTGTTAGGAAAATAAGTGACAGAAAACTATCTTTAAAAAGGAAAAAGCTATTTTGAACTAGAAAGGAGGCTTTTTGGGGGCTGTTTTAATTGCCACCGTACCCTTCATAACCAGTTTAACACTAGAATTACGAAAGCCTACGAAAAAACTTGTAATCCCAGCCCACCTGTCCATCAGCGTCTTTTGTTTTGTAAATGTGCCAATCAGCACAAGCAGCCTGCAATCCCATTCCCCCCATCGCTGTGGGAAGGGCAAAAAGTTCTCTTAAGTCAATCCTTGTTTATCTGTGAGTGAGGTACCTAGACCTGTATTGGGTGAATAATGTATTGTTATTTGGAACACATGCATTTCATGTGTGTTCTGTGTCTACAATGATTTGTGTAGGATGACAGGAAATGCAAGAAATGTTGAACACATACCTAAAAGACAAACTTTTTTCATATTTTAGTACTAACGACAAAATTTTGACATGAAGTGTATAACGTGTGAAGTCCAAATGTCAAATAAGCACTTTCACAAATGGTACAATTATAACAAAACAAGTTCACTTTTATTCAAGACTATAACCAAAGAAAAAGAAATTGGGATAGTGTACTTCGTTGTCATGAGTGCTTTGGTAATCTAGAGGTAAGAACTGCTGACTCATAACCAAGAAGTTCGAGCCTTGCCATGTCCCAAAATAAACATTTTGAGTAGTGAGCTGCTCTTATTGTTACTATTATGCAATAAAGACATACATTTAATTTGAGTCTGTAACAGGTGTAAATGCATGGTGCTTGTAAAGGTTAGAGTTTTTTTTTTTTAATTCAGTTTATTCTCTTAGTCGCATTCACACTCCCCCTGATCTGGCACTAATGTTTTCAAATAAATATGTGCTATAAAAGAGGTGAACTCAGATGAGGATCATGGTTCTACATAGGTGAAAGACAACAGAAGCCCTTCATGGAATAAACGTCCACTCAAACATAAGAACAACGTAGCTGCACCAGGCATAGAGATGCGATGCTTGGATGTAGCAATAGGTCAAGTGTCATCTTGCCAGTCAGTCTGCCCCACACCTGTCCTTCTATGAAACACCATGGCTTGCAGAGCTCACCAAGGCATCGTGGAAAGTCCAGTTTGTGATTATGTTTTGTGATGGCCTTTATATAAAAACCTTGATTTATTTACGTATCTTTCTATAGCGTAAAGTCTCAAGTAAACTTCAGAGCTTCCTCTGTTTGATCGACACATGCATGCTCACAAAGTACATGTGTACTGATGTGACTTTAGCTGCCGTTGGAAACTCCATGCAACTGTAGTTACAGTTCTGCCTTTGTCCAGAAACAGTTTCATAAGCTTTATGACCTTAGTCTTGAAAATTTTTTCTCCTGTGGAGCATCTGGGATCTTTTCCTGAATAAGATCAAAACAGTTGCGTAGGGTGTGACAGGAGCTTATGTGTATGTGTTCAACATTTCTTGCCTTTCCTGTCATCCTACACTTACATAGATCTTTGTAGACACAAAACACACATTAAATGCATGTGTTCCAAGTAACGATATATTATTTACCCTATACAGCTCCATGTACCTCACTCCCAAATAAACAAGGCTTCAGCTGGGAGAGCTTTTTGGGGATGGGATAGCAGGCTGCTTGCTGCTTGTGCTAATCAACACATTTATAAAATAAAAGACGCTAATGGAGAGGTATGAACGGATTTAAGGTGGGCCGGGATTATGAGTTTTTTTTGTAGGCTTTGGTAATTCTAGTGTTAATAGCATGTAGAGTACAAACATGGAATACATTCAGAAAATGTATTAGGTGCCTCAGCAGCAAATGGCTCTTTTTCAATAAAAGAGTGCTAACACGAATGATCTATTGTGTGCCACTGAAAGTGAACTGGACAGAGAAATGAGAAACATCTTGCAACATTGTGATATAGCAGCTGACAAGAAGGTGAAGATTTACACTTCTGTTTTGCAGAGATATCTAACATTAGTTAAAAAAGCTGATAAAGAAACTAACAACGTGACACTTGTGTTACCAAAAGAAGAAAATGCTGAAGGGGAAGTTAGAACAGTAAACGTATCTGAGGACCAGGTTTAGCAAGAAGTTATGTAAAGCACTCTTGCAAAAACAACGAAAAAATGCTGAATTTGTTTTGCATACAATGTCCGTTAACCCTAATATCATGTTTTAGAATACCTGTTGTTAGAAGGTAAACCTTTGGTCAGATTCAATATGGTGGTTTTAGTATGTAATCTGATATCCTCTCATACAATACCGAGCAGAGGAGACTGCGTGGTTGGAAGGAATTTATAAATGCCATTGCTGGTTTGAACCTTCCATTTTCTACTGTACCTAATGATGAAACGAGACAACTGCTGCTCATTATCCGTAAGACAGTCCTTACTTTATTTATCTACAAAATTTGTTAAGTAAAATCAAATTATGTCATTACAGAGTGTTGTCATCCTTTACCAGTCTGTTGAAATATTTACAGGTCTCATCTCTTTGCTTGCGCAGATACAGATAAAAACAATGTCCCAGTGAAGGAAGCCAGAAGCAAACAGATTTAGATACCACAGCATTATTCAGCAATCTGAATTATGCTTCCATGTGCCACTCCCACGGACAGTCAGAATCATGAAATCTGAATTATGCTTCCATGTGCCACTCTCACGGACAGTCAATCTAATAGTATATGCAGTCTTTGACAATATTATCAAAATCAACCAAAGACATCAGTGATGTATGACTACTAATAAACATCATGAATACAAAACAGTTAACAAAACTGCTGTCCCAAGATCCCTGCACAGAAAGATATTTCCGCAGGATGGTGACGTGTGATCAACTACTGGAAAAAAATATCAGAGTGCCAGCCATGTTTGAAGTGAATACTCACCCTCACACTCAACCTGGACAACACTGGTTGGGGGTTTACCTCACCAAAGACGGCAATGGGGAGTTTTTTGATTCCTGTGGAAATCCTCCAGACTTTGCTAACTTCATAAAAAACATTTACCGTTTCTTAAAAAAAAACCTTAAGCAAATCATTTACAACAACAGGCAGCTTCAAAGCTGGCTCTCTGACACATGCAGCCAACACTTTCTCTTCTTCCTGCATCAATGAGGAAAAGGGCTTATGTACACCTCTTTAATAAAAAAAGCATTCTGATGATGTAAACAAATTATACTGTGGAAATATCTTTCTGTGCAGGGATCTTGGGACAGCAGTTTTGTTAACTGTTTTGTATTCATGATGTTTATTAGTAGTCATACATCACTGATGTCTTTGGTTGATTTTGATGATATTGTCAAAGACTGCATATACTATTAGATTGACTGTCAGTGGGAGTGGCACATGGAAGCATAATTCAGATTTCATGATTCAAGTTTTAACTAAGAAAAAATGATAATCACATTCTTGATCAAGGCTTAGATCAAAAGCAAAAAGATTTTATACCCTTGCAAGAAGTCTGAAAGGTTGATAGACAAAGCTTGATCCTTCAAATGCTTTCCAGTGGCTAACACAAGATTATAGTATTCTCTTGCACAATAGCTGTTCAGAAAGTATGGTTGAAAAGATTTGGCTGGATTCTGTTCACCCTCCAATTACAGAGCCAGGAACTCTACATCATGTTTGAAATTGAACAGATTCCTTGTATAGGAACCAGTAAAAGCTTCGTTATCCACCATGCCAATCATCACATACTTTGGTAGTTGACTCGGAAACAGATTTTCTTGATTGCATATGCTGATACCTGTTGGCACACTAAAAAGTCTCATATTCACCCTTTCAACAGGATATTTAGCACTGGCTGACATAAGGGCATGAGCATGTCCTGATTTCAAGGCTGGTGAAATGTTTACTTTTATCACTAATGGGGAGGCCGACATTACATGTACTTTATAACATTTGGTGTCTCCAGATAATTAAGCAAAGTTTATCTTTGTTCTGAACCATTTAATCTTTACAGCCAGGCCATTCTGTATTAATTTTTCCTGAAAAAACATTGTGCACTGAAAGTTCAACTGGTTGGTTCCTAGCTGCATAGGTGCTTCTTTTATTAAAACCAGTGTTTTCTCCACCAGGACCTATATCTTCGAATCTATTAAATGTATCTTTGGAAGAAAGTCCGGTAGCAAACTGAGAATGAAGTGTCTCCTGAATGTAATTTAGCAGGTCTTCTAAGACTGCTCTGTAAGGATAACAATTTGAACGCTGCAATATTAGATGGTCTGCTAGGGTGACATCAGTTTGTGAAAACAAACTGGCTATCGGGTAGTTGACAAATCTAACCTTTGCATGCACCACAATATTAGTCAAATCAGCTTTCACTGTTTTGCACCTTAGATTTAGAAGAGTGTTATTCAGGTCAAGGTAATCCTCCCCACTTCCAGATGTGAGAAATTAAAGCAGTGCTACTAGGGCTGAGAGAGGTGGAACTTCAACATATATACTTTTTTCTACACTTAAAAGAAAGGCATGATAAACAGGTCCAATTCAGATTTGACACACTCTTCCGTCATCCTGTATACAAACGTCATTTTCTCTTAACACTAGAATCACTGAAGCCTACGAAAAAACTTGTAATCCCGGATCACCTTAAATCCTTTCACACCTCTGCATCAGCATCTTTTGTTTTGTAAATATGACGAACAGCACAATCAGCAAACTGACAGACCTTAACTCGGGCAAAAAGCTCTCCCAGCTCAAGCCTTGTTTATCTCGGTGTGAGGTTCCAGAAATTGCATAGGGTAAATGATATATCATTATTTGGAATACATACATTTCATGTGTGTTCCATGTCTACAACGATCTATGTAGGTGTAGGATGACATGAAATGCAAGAAATGTTGAACACATACCTAAAACACAAACTTCATATTTTAGTACTAACGACAAAATTTTGACATGAAGTGCATAATATTTGAAAATTGAAGTCCAAATATCAAATAAACACTTTCACAAAAGATACACGTGTTAAAAAACAAGTACACTTTTAGTCAAGAAAAGAAAAAGAAAAAGAAATTGGGTTAGGGTACAATCCTACCACTGACTGCTTTGGTGGCACAGTGGTAAGAACTGTTCACTTAGAATCAAGTGGTTGCAGGTTCGATCCTGGCTGCTTCCTGGATTAACATTTTGAATAGTGAGCTCCTCTTATTGTTACTATTATACAATAAAAACATACATGTAATCTGAGTCTTAAACATGTGGTTTAAAATGTAACATCTTTCTAAAGAAAGAAACATCCTCTAACAGGACAATTCATTAATCAGGCAGGAGAAAAGCTGTTCATTGTATTAGTTCTGCCCCACATCTTGTTAGCTGTTATTTGTTGAGCTATGCTCCCCCTTCATCTTGTCATTTATTAACACACCAGTCAGTCATGTCCCACACTCACAGTGGTGCTATAAAAATCTATGAAACTCACGTAAAGCACGTAGGTCCCATAATAAACATTTGAATATAATACATCCCATGTGTCTCAC
Source organism: Polypterus bichir lapradei (assembly GCA_026402145.1). NCBI lineage: Eukaryota > Metazoa > Chordata > Cladistia > Polypteriformes > Polypteridae > Polypterus > Polypterus bichir. The sequence goes on along the minus strand of JANRMT010061414.1, from coordinate 37,161,875 downwards.
GTAGGCACCCCTTTTATCTCCTGTTTCGGTCACGTACGAAGTGTATTTTTAAGGTATATAAACCAGTAGGTCTGGTTAGTTGTAGTACGCAGCAATTTGAACCTCTGTCCACACGCTTCTCTTTGTCTTGGTCCAACCATGGAAATCACACGCCTTGTAAGTGTCTTTTAAAGCTTTATTGTTTAATGTACACTGTCTGCTATGTATTGCTTTGTAAATTATTCTTTACTAGCAAAATACCCGCGCTTCGCAGCGGTGAAGTACTGCCTTAAAATTTTTATTAATAAGAAAATTAAACCTTTTTAAACTGAGGGAAAATATACCAATAATTATTTGTTAAAGATCTCTTTGTATGCCACGTTGTCAGTTCGGCCCTCCAGTTGTAATATGACCAAGCTGTAGCTGTGCGCTGAGCTTACTCTTGAGCATGCAACGTACAGTTGGCCATGTGAACAGTAATCTTGTTTCAAATCTCACAGCTTGGATTGCTGCTGTCATAATCGGTTTGAGTTTCATGGTTTGTTTCAGTTACGACAGTATTTGTAGGACTTGTGTTGAAGAGACATTCGGCATCTGTCAAGCGTTGTAAGTATACAACCAGTTTCATTGATAACTTCACATCCAGCTTTTGAGAGTTTAAACATTTCTAAACATCAAAGTGTCCACTACTGAAATCGTCACCTGTGAAGCTAAGATGTTTAAGAGGCATTGGCGGTTGTCCAAAGGTGTAAAATATTTGGCCATTTCAGTACACTTAAGCATTTCACTCTTCTAGTGCTCCTGTGTAGTATAATTATCTCCTGTACCGTCATCAGTCCACACCTTGAACCTGTCCCAGTCATTCAATACATAAGACACAATGTTCCTCCAGATATCAATAGTGAGCCTGATATGGCTGTGCAATATGCAACAAAGAGAATGGAAAGGCAGGTGCCATTTCCGGGCATGGAAACCACTTGGTAAGTGACAGTTCTTTGATCGATGGTGATTACCTCGATAGACATGTTAATGGGGGTACGGTTGGAATGATAAAGGAAATGGGTACCTGAACAATGTAAAGTAAGTCTAAAATACCTATACAATAACTATAATCATAATAAATGAACAATAAAACAGCGGAGAAGCCGTGGATTAAATAAAAAGGCTGTAGTTATCAGCAGGGAGACGTGAATACCGTGGTGAAGCAAGGAAGGGAATGTAGAGACTGGAGCGACAGACGGCCTTATATAGGCAGGCAGCCAACAACGTGGGAGGCGTTGGGATGGGGGACCCAACGTCGCCTCACATGGTGACCGAGCTGCAGGCTACGGACGTATATATGTACGTAAGTAGGATTCAGTTAGCGTTGGGAACCCGCGTACCAAATTTCTTGAAGATGGGCCCATAAGTAACAAAGACCGTTGAAAAATTCAATATGGCAGCCGACAGTGGCATCATATCACCGAAATAAGTACCAAATTTCAGCCTTCTACCTATGAATAAGAAAGTTCAACATGGCGGACGTTGTTGACCGTTACGCGTAGAATTTTGAAATGAAACCTGCTTAACTTTTGTAAGTAAGCTGTAAGGAATGAGCCTGCCAAATTTCAGCCTTCTACCTACACGGGAAGTTGGAGAATTAGTGACGTTGGAAACTTCAATATGGCGGCCGACAGTGGCATCATACCACTGAAATAAGTACGTACATCGGTTTTGGTTAGCGCAGGGAAGCCACCTACCAAATTTCGTGAAGATGGGGCCATATATAAGAAAGTTCAACATGGCGGACATTGTGAAAATTAGTGACATTGGAAAGTTCAATATGGCGGCCGACAGTGGCGTCATACCATCGAAATAAGTACATACATCGGTTTCGGTTAGCGCAGGGAATCCGCCTACCAAATTTCGTGAAGATGGGGCCATAAATAAGAAAATTCAACATGGCGGACGTTGTCGAACGTTATCGACCGTTATGACCGTTACGTGTAGAATTTCGAAATGAAACCTGTTTAACTTTTGTAAGTAAGCTGTAAGGAATGAGCCTGCCAAATTTCAGCCTTCTACCTACACGGGAAGTTGGAGAATTAGTGACGTTGGAAAGTTCAATATGGCGGCTGACAGTGGTGTCATACCACCGAAATAAGTATGTACATTGGTTTCGGTTAGCGCAGGGAAGCCGCCTACCAAATTTCATGAAGTTGGGGCCATGAATAAGAAAGTTCAACATGGCGGACATTGTTGACCGTTATGACCGTTACGCATAGAATTTCGAAATGAAACCTGCTTAACTTTTGTAAGTAAGGTGTAAGGAATGAGCCAGCCAAATTTCAGCCTTCTACCTACACGGGAAGTTGGAGAATTAGTGATGTTTGGAAAATTCAATATGGCGGCCGACAGTGGCGTCATACCACCGAAATAAGTACGTACATCGATTTTGGTTAGCGCAGGGAAGCCACCTACCAAATTTCGTGAAGATGGAGTCAGCCTTCTACCTACACGGGAAGTTGGAAAATTAGTGACGTTGGAAAGTTCAAAATGGCGGCCGACAATGGCGTCATACCATCGAAATAAGTACATACATCGGTTTTGGTTAGCGCAGGTAAGCCGCCTACCAAATTTCGTGAAGATGGTGCCATAAATAAGAAAGTTCAACATGGCGGACATTGTCGACCGTTATCGACCGTTATGACCGTTACGTGTAGAATTTCGAAATGAAACCTGCTTAACTTTTGTAAGTGAGCTGTAAGGAATAAGCCTGCCAAATTTCAGCCTTCTACCTACACGGGAAGTTGGAGAATTAGTGATGAGTCAGTCAGTCAGTCAAGTCAGTCAGTCAGTGAGTGAGTGAGTGAGTGAGTGAGTGAGTGAGTGAGTGAGTGAGGGCTTTGCCTTTTATTAGTATAGATTGTCTTTGATTGTACACCTGTAAATGCCTGCATGTTTCTTTTGTATATATTTCAGTTTACAATGAGGTACGTCCATTAAAAATACTCCAAGAAAGCTCGCTCACCCCTTGTTGTTTTTTATGTGGATGTGCCAAGTTGTTTAAGCTCTCTGCGGCCGCGTTGCACAGACAGTGCGGAGTGAGGCAGAAAAGTATTTTTTAATTACTCCTCAGCAAAATGCCTTGGAGGGAGCATTCTTCAAAAGCAGTCTGTTACAGCTTGGTCAGAATGGTCAGAGAAAACAAATAGAGGTTAATTTAATAAACTACTGAATTTACATGTAGTGTCAATCAATGCATACATTTTACTCTGGTTGGTTCATTTTTTTACACCCAAATGATTTATATAAAAGAAAAGTCTGTGATATTATATTCTGGTTCTTCTTATACCTTTGAATTGTGCCACCACCCTTGAAATTTCTGTGCATATAACAATTGTCCATTCTTGTTTATAGGAAATCTGCTGATTTCTTAGTCATCCTTCAGTACATTTTGTATATTATAACTACCTTTCTTCTGGTACTTTTTTTACTTGACCATCTCAGTATTTTTCCTAAACCAATTCTTATATTTCAGTGTGCATTTTGTTGTTCACTTTCTTGGTGTGCCTGAACAGATTTGTGACATTTACTGCATTAAGCCTTTATGCTATTTCTTTAAGATAAATGCCATGTTACCCTAAAATTATTATTCCACACTCCCTCTTTTGGGACTTGTTAAAGTTCCACTAAAACTGTAAGGAATGATTTCCTACTGAAGCCCTATTCCTGATCTGTATAAAACATGTGTTTACTAAATATGTCCACTCTTAGAGGCTAAAAAGAAGTAAAAGATCCCCAGCTAGCTGAATTTGGGGAATAACAGAAATCAGTGCAAATCATTAATACAATACAATAAAATTTATTTTTGTATAGCCCAAAATCACACAAGAAGTGCAGCAATGGGCTTTAAAAGGCCCTGCCTCTTGACAGCCCCCCAGCCTTGACTCTCCAAGAAGACAAGAAAAAACTCCCAAAAAAACCCTTGTAGGGAAAAAAATGGAAGAAACCTTGGGAAAGGCAGTTTAAAGAGAGACCTTTCCAGGTAGGTTGGGCATGCAGTGGGTGTCAAAAAGAAGGGGGTCAATACAATATAGTATAATACACAGAACAGAACAAATCCTCAATACAGTATAAAAATAAAAAATTTAGAAGTACAGAGCAGAATTACAGTAGATGATATCACATAATATGATTTGGATTTGTTTAGAGTCCTGGAGACCTCATCCATCAAGCTGCCTCCCCCATTTGGCCATTCCACAGCTGAAATAGCACTAATCCAATGAAAGGACCCCTCTTTCCCATGATTCCTGCAATCCTTCATCAGGGATGACTTTACCTTAGGCAGGCAAAACAACTTGGCAGGTGGGCTGTGGCACCAAGTGCCACATTTGAGTACCGAGAAGAGAAACAGAATAGGTGAGGGTTAGTATCCAATTATAACATTATAATATCATGTTACTTCTGTTTTAGTGCTAATGACTAACAACAGAGATGCAGTCCGTACAGTTAATCAGCAGCTCTAGTCAGGATATGCTAAACTGAAATAGTGAGTCTTTAGCCGGGATTTAAAAGCTGAGACTGAAGGGGCATCTCTTATAGTAGCAGGCAGACCATTCCACAGTTTAGGGGCCCTGTAACTAAAAGCTCAACCTCCCACTGTTATTTTATTAATTATTGGAATCATAAGCAGACCGGCATCTTGAGATCTTAATGTGCGCTCTGGTTTGTAAGTCATGATAAATTCAGACAAGTAAGCTGGACCTTGGCCATTTAATGCTTCATATGTTAAAAGGAGGATTTTGAAATCTGCCCTAAACTTAACCGGGAGCCAATGTAAGGATTTAAGAACTGGAGTTATGTGTTCGTATTTTCTTGTTCTTGTAATAATTCTTGCAGCGGCATTTTGGATTAACTGGAGGCTGTATAAAGAATAGTTTGAACATCCAGTGAACACCACATTGCAGTAGTCAATCCTACTAGAAATAAATGCATTAATTAATTTCTCAGAATCCTGTTTATTTAGAAAGTGCCTTAATTTCCTAAAATCTTTAAGATGGAAGAAACATGATTTGGGCATCTTTGTAATATGCTCTTTAAATGACATGCTAGAGTCAAAGATGACTCCTAGATTGCGGGCTGATTCAGTAAAATTAATGGTGATTCCAACTGAGTTAAATGATGACAGAATATTGTTGTGATCGTCGTCATTGTCTCCAACAATTAACATCTCTGTTTTATCTGTGTTTAAAGACAAGTAGTTCTCATCCATCCACTCCTTTAATTCACTAACACAACTAATTAAAGACATCGGAGAAACTTCATTTGATCTAAATGAAAGGTATAACTGGGTGTCATCTGCATACAAATGAAAATTAACATTATGTTTCCTAATGATAGATCCCAGTGGAAGCATGTAAATTGAAAATAGTCAAGGTCCCAGTACTGAGCCCTGCGGGACCCAAGATAAATCACATAAATCAATAATATCTAATAAAATCAACAATAGTGAACATAACAAATCAAGTCAAACAATAACATGTATCAAAGTCAATTTTCCTCAAGAGTATACTGGCATTACATGCTTTCCCCTATAAATCTCAAATTTGTGTCACATAACCTCATAACTTTCAAATACAATGATAAAACATTGTAAACAACTAATTGGTTTCATTCTTATCCAACAAACATTAGCTATCTTAGTTCACAGAGTGTGACTAGTCCTATATTTTTAATCAATACAGGTGGTGATACAGACAGCCCAAGTATTTACTTAAAAACATCAAAAATCCCTAGTTTATGGTGCCAATGATGTGTACAACAATAAGCAGAGACCTCTCACCCGTGCTCATCCTGCAACGAGCTCTTCTACTTCTATCAAGGCTGCTCTCCTGAACGTGAGATCAGTGTCTAATAAAACTTTTATTCTGCAAGACTTCATTACATCAAATAATCTGGATTTCTTCTTCATCACTGAGACTTGGATTTTAAATGGTGACTCTTCATGTTTTACGGACTTGGTTCCATCAGGTTATTCATTTTTAAACTCTCCTCGTTTGACTCGTCGTGGGGGGGCATTGCCACTGTTTTTAAAAGTATGTTCTTGTGTCGGAGCCTTACAAGGGATACGTTTAGCAGCTTTGAACTTCAACTTTTCGAAGTGTGCAGCTCCCCTTCTTTGTTGTTTGCCGTGGTTTATAGACCTCCTGTAATTAATGATTCTTTCATTTCTGAATTCTCTGATCTCCTGGCTGATATCACCCTCTCCCATGACAAAATATTTATTGTTGGTGATTTCAACATTCACGTTTGTTGTCAATCGAAACCTTTGGTCAAAGACTTTTTATCACTATTGGACTCATTTGATTTTATACAGCATATTAATTCGCCAACTCACTCTCTCGGTCACACCCTTGATCTCGTTCTTACTCGTGATATTTCAGTGAATATTATTGATTTGTGTGATGTTTCTTTCACTGATCACTTTTCTGTAATGATGGATCTGAATATTACTGTTGATCTCCCGACTAATAGTTGTCCCCCACGCTGCTCGCGCTTTTTAAATTCTTCTACTATATCTGATTTTAAAACCATTTTCTCTAATCTTTATATGCATGACCAAAATAATGATATCGATGACTCTGTCGTAAAATTTAATTCCTCCTGTGAAACGGTTTTAGACGCAATTGCTCCGCCCAAGATACGCAGTAATAAGGTAAGACCTGCTCCCTGGCTAAATGAAACTACGCGATCACTGCGCCGCGCCTGTCGAACTGCTGAACGGCGTTGGAAAAAAAATGGACTAACTATCTCTAAACAGATTTTCAGGACTTCTCTTTTCAATTTCCAGGCTGAAGTTAAGAAATCAAAACATGACTTCTTTGCCGATTTAGTATTCCGCCATTCAAACAATCCTAGGGTTTTATTTAATTCAATTAATGCGGCCATTCACCCTCATTCTACGATGGGGTTAAATAGCACTGTTCATTCATGTGAGCAGTTTCTATCTTTCTTTGTCAGCAAAATTGATACTATCCGCCGTGGCATTGTTCAAACTAGCTATGAACTTCCTACTGTTAATCATGACATTGTTCTAGATTCCTTTGATCAAGTCTCACTTTCAATGCTAAAAAGAACTATTGACACCCTTAAACCAGCTTCCAGCCCCCTTGATATTGTACCACCACGTCTCTTAGTGGAAGCCTTTGATGTGTTGGGCCCATCTTTACTAGCCATTATAAATGGCTTTTAAACATGCTGCAGTCCGTCCCCATCTAAAAAAGGCAGGATTAGATCCTGGAGTTTTAACCAACTTTCGTCCAATTTCCCAGCTCCCATTTCTGGCCAAAATACTAGAAAAAATTATTTATAATCAATTGGTCAATCACCTTAACTCCAATAATTTATTTAAGACCTACCAATCTGGTTTTAGGCATTATCATGGTGTTGAAACGGCACTCCTGAAAGTGTTCAATGACATCTCTCTTATTACTGACTCAGGTGATGTGGCAGTGCTTGTCCTCCTTGACCTGTCCGCTGCCTTTGACATCATTGACCATGAAATATTGCTGATGCGGCTCGAACATCTTGTTGGGCTTAAAGGGGCTGCTCTTAACTGGTTCAGGTCATATTTAACTGGTAGACACTTTTCAGTGACTTTAAATTCCTCTTTTTCATCTACTGTTCCTCTTAAATATGGTATCCCTCAGGGATCCATTTTAGGTCCTATTTTATTCTCTATATACCTTCACCCTATTGGAGCGATTTTTAGGAAATTTAACATTTCTTTTCACTGCTATGCTGATGATACTCAGGTTTATATTCCCGTCTGCAACTCTGCAACAAATCAACTCCACAACTGTCTGTCTGAACTAAGATCCTGGATGGCCAATAATTTTCTTGATCTGAATCAAAATAAAACAGAGGTGCTTATACTGTAGTGGGTCCACCAGCTAAAGCCCAAATTGGTCTTGGACTTCTCGGCTCTTTCTCTGCCTTTTCCAAACCTCAAGTCCGCAATCTTGGTGTTACCTTTGATAGCAACCTCTCTTTTGAGAAACAAGTAAATTCTGTTGTCAAGAGTTGCTTTTTCCAACTTCGTCTATTAGGTAAGATAAAGCCTTTTTTATCTTCTAAAGATCTTGAGAAAGCTACTCATGCTTTTATTTTTTCTCGCCTCGATTATTGCAATTCGCTGTATTCTGGGATTAACAAATCCCTGAACCGCAGGTTACAGCTGGTCCAAAATGCTGCTGCTCGCCTTCTGGTTGGGGCAAGGAAGTATGACTCTGTTTCTCCTATTTTAGCTTCGTTACACTGGCTGCCTGTCAGTTTTCGAATTGATTTTAAAATCTTGCTGCTAGTTTTTAAATCTTTACATGGGCTCGCTCCTGCCTATTTATCTGAACTGTGTGTTTTACACCAGCCATCTAGAGTGCTTAGATCTTCTGGTCAGTTGTCTCTTGTTGTCCCTCGTACCAAATGTAAAACCAAGGGGGACAGGGCCTTTGCAGCTGCTGCCCCTCGCCTGTGGAACTCTCTACCTCATCATATGAAGGAGTCGTCTACAATTGAACAGTTCAAAACAAGATTAAAAACTCACTTCTTTTCACTTGCATTCAGTGACCTTCAGTAATACTGATGGTTTTCCTCTTTGTGATCATATAACATCATTCCTATTTATTATCTATCTTATTTTATGTTTATATATTTTATTACTATTTATGTTTTATTGTTTATTGTTTTTTTCTTTTTATTCTATTATTGTAAAGCACTTTGGCCGCAGCATTACTATGTTGTTTTAAATGTGCTATATAAATAAAGTGACATTGACATTGACAGAATCCTTATACAAACAACCATGCTCAGATCATTGTGCTCTCATTCACAAAGTTGCCCCAATTTACATCCTGCCGTGGCCTTAAATTAGATAATCACCTTTTCTGCATAAAATGGCTATCTTGCTAAAAGTATGTATCAATCCTTCCTTCAGAAGATGTCAGCACTACTCTCATTAATGCAAGCCATTGGCACATGTCAAGGTCACATTAAAATTGCAAAGGTTGTACCCAAGCTTCTTATTGATGTTAAAGTCTTCTGCCACCACCTGGGATCCTTGGTTTGTATCTGGGCTTTCCAATTTCACAAACTTCACACTCGCTACTCCATGCATAAAAAACACTCCATCTCTGTTCTGCAGAAGTATTACTTTGTTTTTCCATCTTCTTTATTACTTAGGCCCAAGAAGCCATAATATAATATTTATCCTGTATTGCCACCAACTATTTCTGTCTATATGGCCCTAATTATCCCAGTTCCTAAAATTTATCCCACAAATTTATTTTCCCTTATACCATGTTCTACAAACTTTAAAGGTCTGTACTATACCCTGCATCTAATTTAGCATGTTTAAACCTTAAAAACCAATATCATAAAATTGTGTCCTAATGTTGCATCTAATCCTAATGTAAAGTTTCTAATACATTAATATTCACATTTGTTCCATCCTCCAGGAAGGAACCTGTAATCCCTTGGACTGGAATTTAGGAGTATGTTGTCCAGTAGTTAATTGGTTGATGGCCTAGTCCATGGCTTGAGCCCCTCTCTGTTATGGCTTGCTTCTCCTTGCAGTCGGATGATTCGTTTGTCTGCAAACCTTTAGCACAGCTCAGTCTCCAGGTTCAAATTCAAGTGCTGTCATAAAAAATGTGCTAGGAAAAACAGCTTTTACCTGCAGGTGCAAAGAATTAAACGTTTTGTTCCATATTAGGCAGTTTTGCAATACTCCATCTGTAATTTTTGAAAGTTACTTATGGATTCCAAATTATCTCAAGGTGTTAGGCCTGTATCGTTGGGGTACCCCTTATCAAAAATAACCCTAGAGGTAAAATAGGTAGTCATTTTATCCAGTCTCTGTCTCTTAGGCAATTTATTTTTTATGGTCAAAAATCAATTCTGCAGCTGGCAAGCACAATGCAGAAGTTTCCACTCATTGCAGCCATTGTATTCAAAAAATAGATCCCTCAATAAAACTTTTTCATCTATAGTTGTCTCTAGTTATTCTATTGTTGTGGACTCCACTCAATTAAAATCATATTGATCATAAAAAGTCTTAATATATAAGACATTTTCAGAACCCTGAAACCAATCCAATTAATACTACAAGTTCATAACAGCTGAATGTTATAGTTCTCCTATAGAGAACACGAATATGTCCAGGGGCGGCAAACCAAACAAAAGAAAAGAGAAAGTAGAGTTGTGTGAAGGTTATTACTGCATTTACACATGTACCACGTGCACATTTTTCCTGAAAATTAGCATTAGAAAATCAGGTGTGCGTCATACGCGAGGAAAATCAGGTGTGCATCATACACGAGGCTCTCTTGCTCGCTTGTCCGCGCTCTCTCTCTCGCTTGCTAACGCACTCACGCTCTCTCTCTCTCACTTGCTTGCTTGTGCTCTCTCTCTCTCGCTCGCTTGCTTGTGCACTCGCGCTTTCTCTCTCTCTAAACACCTCCTATACAATCACAGCGCGCGTCATACACTGGGCAAAACGATTTTCGCGATTTTCTTTGTAAAAATTAGGGTGAGCATCTTACACGAGGGCGCGTGGTACACGAGTAAAAACAGTAGTTAAAGAATTATGTTCTGTGGAGGTTCCTTTTTATTCCAGTATTAAATTGGAACCTAGACAGGCATTCTTGATCCCCTTTTCATAAGGAATGTAATATAATACCAGTGTCCTCCAGAGAACATCTCTCAGTCAGTATAGCAAACAGAAGTCAAAGAAGAAATCCACAGTCTGGACTGGTAAATTCCTAAGTATTTGTGGAAATTAGATAAAAATAAACTAAAATAGTTACACTCCACGTTCCCTTTCCCAATTGCTCTAGTTACAGAAAAGTGTTCAATTAGTCTTGGGATTTATATCATTAGAAAAGAAATTTGTTTTTCTCTTCATCTAAAAGCTAACAGGTTATTTTCAAAGGTTACAATCTATATATATAAAAGTCAATGTATGTGTGTGTGTATGTATGTATGTATGTTCCAGCATCATTTCCGAATGGCTGGAGCGATTTTCATGGAAATTGGTGCACATGTTTCTCATTGGTCGACTAAAAATACTGTAGGGTGAACTTCTGGGTAGGGTGGGGTGTGATCTTGTGGTCTTATATGCATGTTATCATCCAGTTGACACTCGGAACATTTCTGGTGTGCTCTATAAAAGCAACCGACAGTTTTATCATTAAAAATCTGTAGTATTATTTGTTTATCATTTACTGTTTGTTTTTGTTAACTATATTTTCATCTTGCATTATTTTCATTATAACATTGTTGTAGTGGTAACAGAATTAAATCAACCTAATAATATTATTTGACTTTTTTTTTTGTTGTCAAAAATTCTGCATGTAAAAACTTATTACTACAAAACAAAAATTAATCTTTCAAAAAAACTTAAAAAAGGCTTTGCTTTTTCCATAATTTTTACACTACTTTAAATGTATTCTGTGATTATATTTTGATGAAAATAGGCTATCTATTATTTTATATATAAGGTAGTAAGCAATTTTATTTTTATCTGCCATAAACATCCTATATTTATTTTGTGGATTCAATGGCTCTCTTTGTGATTTTTGTTTATTCATTAATGAACTAAATGTCATTTGTTTTGCAACATCGTAGCTAACGTGTTACAATTTTTTTGTTAAAAAGAAATATAATTTTTTTAATACGTTCATAATCAAAAAACTAATTTAACTAAGTTATTAAAATTGAAGGTAAAGTATAGACCAAATAGAGCTATGATATTTAACTTATAATATTTATTTATATAGATAAAATATTTAACCTTTAATTGATAGTAAAAGTATTTCAATTGGAACATACTAATTGGAGATTCAGTCTTGTATGTCTGTTATCATCCACTTGACGCTCGGAACGTTTGGACAATCATTGAAAATTGCTGGAATCAATTTGGACAGCCTGTTTTTTATAAGGAAAACTTTATGTGGCATGTTCAAGGGTAGGACGTCCTAAGAACCTTTATATATTGGCCAAAGTTGGAAAAACTAAAAACATTGTATATAACAAGGCACTTCAGTAAACAATACAAGCACATTAGTGAGTCTTCATTGATTGTTAATTTATTTTAAATTTTTTTGTTTTTAATTATATTTTCCTCCTGTGCAACAACGGGTATGTCAGCTAGTTATCTTTTTAAAATACATCTATTATTACCTCTCAACTTTTAATCTTAAAGCTAAACAGTTTCTATATTCATATCCCAGGTATTTTTCTTTAGCCTCATCTTTTACTAATTAAATTGACACATACATTCCTACCTATGGCTTCAGAATTTAACAAGTGTTCGGAATGTTTCATTTGAGCATCAAATTATAGAAAATAAAGCTAAACCCTGTTATCAGCTATGTAGTTACTCAAATATCAATATTTTATTGATATTTTATTTTCTTGCATTTCATGTCATCCTACATGTACATAGATCATTGTAGACATGGAACACACATGAAATGTATGTATTCCAAGTAGTGATATATTATTTACCCTATACAACTCCAGGCACCTCACACTGAGATAAACAAGGCTTGAGATGGGAAAGCTTTTTGCCCTAGTTGAGCACCATAGTAGGGGGGATGGGACAGCAGTCTGCTTGCTGCTTGTGCTGATCAACACATGTACAAAACAAAAGACGCTGATGGAGAGGTGCATAGGGATTTAAGGTGGGCTGGGATTAGTTTTTTTGCAAGCTACAGGGATTCTAGTGTTAAAAGATTTCTCTCTTATTTTCGCTTGCTTTAGTTTTCTTCTTCCCCTGACGATAACATTTAGAAAAAGCTGTAAAAACAGTGCACCTTGCCTTTTTGAATGTTGGCCTTTTTATCTTTTTCATCACCATAAACTCTTCAACGTCCTGTTTCTCTTGGCCACCACTTGCCACACTTGGTAATCACCCTGGGGAACATTTTTTACAATATTTTTAGCAGCAGACTTAATATTTGATTTTATTATGTCAAAACCTTTTTTTGAGGAGAGGTAAATTTATTTTAAACATCTACAGAAATGTACCTCCAATACCATCCCCATACATCACCGGTGAGAATCCTGGTAAGCCACTGCCTGCTTGGGTCTGGTAAAATTGCATGTAAGGTGTTGGATCCTGGTAGGACCTCATTGTTTCAGTCCTGCACATAATGCCTGACGGCCCTGAAATGCTACTTCAGTATAACCTTACCAAACTGAAATGGTACATTTTTGTTCTGGTTGGTCTTAATTTATATTTAAATTGTCACTGTGTCAAAATGATTCTTGCTAACTGGTGCATAATGAGGTTTTTCATATGTGATTATCATAATTTTTTTTGCTTGATCCTCTATATGAATGTATCTGAAAAGGGGGATGTAGCTGTCTCTGACACTCTGATGAGAAACCTTGTCGTTGTATGCATATAAATTATAAAAAACAGCCCTGAAGTGATGAACAGTATACCCAAGGAACAGAAAGTGGTGATTGGAGCAGATTTCAATGGACATGTTGGTGAAGGGAACAGAGGAGACGAGGAGTTGATGGGTAGGTATGGTGTCAAGGAGAGGAATGAAAATCAGAGGATAGTGGATTTTGCCAAAAGGATGAACATGGCTGTGGTGAATACATATTTTAAGAAGAGAGAGGAACATTGGGTTACGTACAAGAGTGGAGGAAGATGCACATCCTATGCAGAAGAGTCAATCTGAAGAAGATTGTAGACTGCAAAGTGGTGGCAGGGGAAAGTGTAGTTAAGCAGCATAGGATGGTAGTCTATAGGATGACGTTGGAGATGAAGAAGAGGAATAGAGTGAGGGTAGAGCCAAGGATCAAATGGTGGAAGTTGAAAAAGGAAGACTGCAAGGTTGAATTTAAGTAGAAGGTGAGACAGGCACTGGGTGGTAGTGAAGAGTTACCAGACAGTTGAGAAACTACAGCAAATGTAGCAAGGGTGACAGCAAGAATGGTGCTTGGTGTGACATCTGGACAGAGGAAGAAAGAAAAGGAAACCTGATGGTGGAATGGGGAAGTACAAGAGAGTATACAGAGGAAGAGGATGGCAAGAAGAAGTGGGATAGTCAGAGAGATGCAGAAAGACAAGATTACAAGGAGATAAGGCACAAGTTGAAATGAGATGTGGCAAAGGCTAAAAAAAAGGCGTATGATGAGTTGTATGAGAGGTTGGACACTAAGGAGGGAGAAAAGGACCTGTACCGATTGGCTAGACAGAGGGACCGAGCTGGGAAAGATGTGCAGCAGGTTAGGGTAATAAAAGATAAAGATGGAAACATACTCACCAGTGAAGAGAGTGTGTTGAGCAGATGGAAAGAGTACTTTGAGAGGCTGATGAATGAAGAGATCGAGAGAGAGAAGAGATTGGATGATGTGGAGATAGTGAATCAGGAAGTGCAACGGATTAGCAAGGAGGAAGTAAGGACAGCTATGAAGAGGATGAAAAATGGAAAGGCTGTTGGTCCAGATGACATACCTGTGGAAGCATGGATGTGTTTAGGAGAAATGGCAGTTGAGTTTTTAACCAGATTGTTTAATGGAATCTTGGAAAGTGAGAGGATGCCTGAGGAGTGGAAAAGAAGTGTACTGGTGTCGATATTTAAGAATAAGGGAGATGTGCAGGACTGTAGTAACTACAAGGAGATATAATTGATGAGCCACAGCATGAAGTTATGGGAAAGAGTAGTGGAAGCTAAGTTAAGAAGTGAGGTGATGATTAGTGAGCAGTAGTATGGTTTCTTGCCAAGAAAGAGCACTACAGATGCAATGTTTGTTCTGAGGGTGTTGATGGAGAAGTATTGAGAAGACCAGAAGGAGTTGCATTGCATCTTTGTGGACCTGGAGAAAACATATGACAGGATGCCTTGAGAGGAGTTGTGGTATTGTATGAGGAAGTCGGGAGTGTCGGAGAAGTATATAAGAGTTGTACAGGATATGTACGAGAGAAGTGTGACCGTGGTGAGGTCTGCGGTAGGAATGACGGATGCATTCAAGGTGGAGGTGGGATTACATCAGGGATCGGCTCTGAGCCCTTTCTTATTTGCAATAGTGTTGAACAGGTTGACAGATGAGATTAGACAGGAGTCCCTGTGGAGTATGATGTTTTTCCTGATGACATTGTGATCTGTAGCGATAGTAGGGAGCAGGTTGAGGAGTCCCTGGAGAGGTGGAACTATGCTCTGGATAGGAGAGGAATGAAGGTCAGTAGGAACAAGACAGAATACATGTGTGTAAATGAGGGGGAGGTCAGTGGAATGGTGAGGATGCAAGAAGTAGAGTTGGCGAAGGTGGATGAGTTTAAATACTTGGGATCAACAGTACAGAGTAATGGGGAGTGTGGAAGAGGGGTGAAAAAGAGTGCAGGCAGAGTGGAATGGGTGGAGAAGAGTTTCAGGAGTAATGTGTGACAGATGGGTATCAGCAAGCGTGAAAGGGAAGGGCTACAAGATGGTAGCGAGGCCAGCTATGTTATATGGGTTGGAGATGGCAGGACTGACCAGAAAGCAGGAGACAGAGCTGGAGGTGGCAGATTTAAAGATGCTAAGATTTGCATTGATCATGACAAGGATGGCTAGGATTAGAAATGAGTACATTAGAGGGTCAGCTCAAGTTGGACGGTTGGGAGACAAAGTCAGAGAGGCGAGATTGTGTTGATTTGGACATGTGCAGAGGAGAGAAGCTAGATATATTGGGAAAAAAATGCTAAGGATGGAGCTGCCAGGTAAGAGGAAAATAGAGGTTTATGGATGTGGTGAGAGAAGACAAGTAGGTGGTGGGTGTAAGTGGGTCTTGGTGGGCAAGATGCAGAGGACAGGAGGATATGGAAAAAGATGATCTGCTGTGGCAACCCCTAACGGGAGTAGCTGAAAGAAGATGAACTTTGCAAATAGTGGAGCAAAACAATGGGAGTTTTTAGAAGTAATTAGTGAATGTTTTTTAACAAATATATTAAAGCACCAATGTGGGGGGAAGCTTGTCTGGATTTAGTATTTTGTAATAATCAAGATAGAACTGAGAGTGTAGAGGTGATTAAACCACTAGTATCAAGTGATCATAATATAATATAGTTCCTAATGTTTTGTAAGAGTGCAGATGCACAGACTGAAATTGTTAAGTTTAATATTGGTAGGTCAAATTTTGAGCAGATGCAGCAAAGTCTAAGGTGGATAGACTGGGATAAGGTTTTAAGTGTGGAGACAGTTGAGGAGGAACAGGTGGAACAGGTTTAAAAATGTTTTACATGTAATGCAGGACAGTTACATACCTAAATTTGGATTTATTAGGAAAAACCTCCACAATGGGTTAATAAAAAGTTAAAAAAGAAGCTGCAAAGGAAAAAAAACAACGTCCACTCACCGCTGGATCTGACCTGCAGACTAGAATGTGCACAAGACACCTGGGAACATCGGGGCTACCTAGCCTTGACCCTGATTTCGATTCATCCAGCACAGACCTTCAGGGTCACCAGAGTGTACACCATAGTGCGGACTAAAGGCAGCTGTTTTCACTTTGATCAATTGGGACATCCGGCTCTGGAGTGTCTCCTCCCATCTGCACAAACAGTGGCTATCGGTCTGGTCCAGGTATGCAGCTCGCAAGTTTCAAGATGTTAAAAGAGGACAATTTTAAGGTCTCTATTACATTGACTGGATGGGAATTCTCAGCACTGTTGGACTCTGGTAGCGACCGCTGCGTAGTCCTCCGTGACTTGCTCCGGCAGACCCCTTATAAGACCACAGAGTAAACATTTTCTGCATCCATGCGGACATTAAAACATATGAGACTGGGGGACGAATCCTCAAGTGAAGACTCGGGATAGCTGGCAAACTTTTCCATGCCGTCGCCCTCACCAACAGCCTCCACAGACTGGACACTCAATATGGACCCGGACAAAAACAAAATAGCAGTGGGAGGTGAATGCAGTGCTGCATCGGACATGGTAGCAGTCGGAGGCGAGTGTGATTCTGCATCAAACATGGAGGAAGCAGAGACTGCCATTCAGGCGGACTTTGCTCGCCTACAACGAACCGATAACATCTTGGATTTTGCATTCAGACAAGCTCATGTTGCAAATGACTCTTACTATCTGGGAAGAGTTTTTTTTTTTTTTGTATTGGGTGTTTTCTGTTTTTTTTCATGGGTGATGGATGTATCAAGCATTTGATATTACCAAGTGAGCATAGAGAGAAGGCTTTAAAAATTGGTCACAGTCATATTTTGGGGGGTCACCTCAGCACAGAATAGTCGAGGAAACACATTTTGAAACGCTTTTATTTGGTGAATATGGGCCGGGATGTAGAGCAATTTTATAAGGCCTGTCCCGACTGTCAAATAGTTTTCGTTCACAGACCTGCCAGGGCACTCCTTGTACTGATGCCTATTTTAGATGTCCCCTTTGAGAGGATGGGATTACATATTATTGGCCCGCTTCCCAGGAGTAAAAGTGGCTTTCAGTATACACACTTGAGTCACAGATTTGCACAGAAACAGAGGAGGTTGTAGAGACAGGAACTTTATTCAAACACTGCAAACAAACATTTGTCTCTTTTAAAAGTTTAAATGTGTTCCTTGACAAGACAGAGATGACAGTTCCGTCTCTCAATTAAAAGAATGCAAACTTATCTTTTTCTTCAAAGGAGTACACGTCAGGAGCAGAGAATGTCAGAGAGAGAGAGAGAGAGAAGCAAACAATCAATTCCAAAACTGACAGGTGCTGGTCAGGCTTTTAAGTATGCAGAGTACTGTGTGGGAAGCTTATTGCGCGACAGAGCCGCAAGTAGCCTAGCAAGTAAGGTAAGGAGCAATGTGAAGGTAGTCTGTCAGCGTTTTTAGGAGGGGTTTTCCCAGGAGCGTCTGTATACTCTAGGGGTGCGGTCAGCCCCCCAGCTCACAATGCTCATGTTAAGTGATTACGCCACAAGATACCCAGAAGTAGTAGTGCTACGACAGGCAGACGCCGAAACTATTACATACTCACTCTCGGATATATGTTCACACTTACTGGTATCCCTCACGAGATTCACACTGCTCAGGGCACACCCTTTGTCTCGCATCATGAAGCAGCTATGCGAAAGTTTCGAAATTAAGCAGCAAATGGTGGACAAGATCCTGCATCCCCATTCCGCATACGCGGGTGCCTATCTTGACGATGTGGGCATTTTCAGTAATGACTGGGAATCTCATCTCGTTCGTTTTCAAGCGGTGCTTGACAGTTTACAGCTGGGGGAGTTGACGGCCAACCCTAAGAAGTGCAAGCTAGGTATGTCAGAAACCCACTATCTGAGATATTCCACGGGGAAAGATTTGCTCAAGCCTCAAATGGACAAGGTGGGGGTGGTGCTCGCATATCCCTGTCCTAAAACACAGAGGTAGGTTCGTGCCTTCCTCAGGCTCCGGGCTTATTACACACGGATCATTCCTAATTTTGCACATTGGGCTGCCCCCCCCCCTCCACTTACTTGACAAAGGGCAGAAAGAATTGTAGTGTTGTCTGGACCAACGCCTGTGAGAGAGCTTTTGCAGACATAAAAGTCGTTTTATCATCATTCCCAGTTCCCAAACTTTTTGAAGGAAGTTATTCTGCAAACAGATGTTAGCACTTTTGGTTTAGGAGCGGTGCTTTCACAATGTTTTGAGGGGGAAGAACACCCCATCACGTTTCTTAGCAGAAAGCTGCTACCCAGGGAGAGTAATTAGACTGCTGAAAAAGAGTGTTTGGCGATTAAGTGGGCAGTGGAGGCCTTCTTTTACTATCTCTGGGGACAACTGTTTGCCCTGGTGACTGACCACACCCCACTACAATGGCTGTACAAACAAGAATACGAATGCCTGGCTCATTTGGTGGTCTATTAGTATACAGGCTTTTGCTTTGCCACTGTCCCAGGGCTGCACACACCAATGCTGACTTTCTCTCTCGACTAGCCGAGCCCAGCTTGAACGGTCGCTTTGCCCATACTGGTGTAAAAAAGCTGTGGAGGGAGATGTAAGGTATCTAAACTCTTTTGGGACCCCCCACAATGGGATTACATTCCAAAGAGTGTCCTAAAGCATGATTGTTGCATCTGTGAATGACAGCTTCTCCATTGTTGGGGCAACCACAGGCTCCCAGCGCTGCAGCGGCTTACTGCAAAAACAAATTTGCATTATAAGCGCCTGTCATCAATGGGTGATACAAGGATGTATAAATGTAGAGAAGTATTACTTGGCCACGACCTTGCCTGATTGCTGTATCTGTGTATAGGAAAGTGGTAGATCCCACTACAATAAATAACCGTGCTGTTCCTGTTTCAGGCTGAGTAAAGCTGGTTTTGCTAATGTACTGAGACTCAGCCTCGTGTTTTGAGGTGCAAGACAGGGATTCACACGTCACAGTGCTTATGCACAAAAATATTCAGATGTACCCAATCAAATAATTTAATATTACTAAAAAGTATAATTAATAAAACAGAGTAAAACCAATAGTAGCAAAATTTTTAAAGATTATTTTAAGGTCACTTTCTGCAAGGGTATATGAGATGATGAATATAAATAGTTTTAAGACTGGATGTATAAAAGTTTCAGATTCTTCTTCAGTCCTTAGAGTCTTGTATCTTAATTTTTATGCCATATAACTGTTTTAGAAAGGGTTTTGTAACAGAGTCTGTATTTGGTTAAGCTAACTTCCATGTTATCACCATGAGTGTAATGTTACCAGTGAGACAATATAATAGGATCATTCCAGCATCCAACATTGTGAATTTCAAAAGATTTTTATGTGTGCTATTTATTAAGTTCTTTTTTCACTTTGATCTTGCTTCTGTTTGATGAGTTAGTTTTGGCCTCTAGCTTAAGTTGTTTGTACTTTTGAATTACTGGTTATGAAAAAAGACCCTTGTTGGGGAAAAACTGGAATAAGTCTTGGGGTAGGTAATTCAGAGAGAGACCTTCTTCCAGGTAGATTGGGCTTGCAATGGGTGTCAAAAAATGAGTAAATACAGTACACAGAACATAACACAAGTAATCTATCATTACCTCCTTGGGAATACTATACAATAGTACACAAACAACAAGGCAAAATGCAAGAATAGATTATACCACTCATTAAATACAGAGCTTTTACATATGGGGATACAGATTTGTTTAGAGTCTTGGAGACCTCGGCCAACAAGCCGCCTCCCCCTTACTGGCTGCACAGGATCAGAGATATCTTTTCCATAGGCAGGTAAACAACAACAACAACAACATTTATTTATATAGCACATATTCATACAAACAGTAGCTCAAAGTGCTTTACATAATAAAGAATATAAAAATAAAAAAACACAATATGAAAACAAAATAAATCAGCATTAATTAACATCGAATAAGAGTAAGGTCCAATGGCTAGGGGGGACAGAAAAAACAAAATAAAAACTCCAGACGGCTGGAGAAAAAAAAAAAAAAATCTGTAGGGATTCCAGACCATGAGACCGCCCAGTCCCCTCTGGGCAGAGGTAAACAACTGGGCCGTAGAGCAGTGGCACCAAGTGCCACATGAGAATACTGAGAAGAGAAACAGAATAGTCGAGTGTTAGTAACAGTTCACACTAGAAGCCCTGAACCCTACAAAAAAAGCTGTAATGCCAGGCTACCTTAAATTCCTTCACACCTCTTCATCAGCATCTTTGTTTTGCAAATGTGTCAGTCAGCATAAGCAGCCAGCAGCCTATCCCATCCCCCACCAATACAGCTGGAGTTCTCCCAGGTCAAGTCTGTTTATCTGGGTGTGAGGTGTCTAGAATTGTATAGGTCAAATTATATATCGTTATTTGGATTACGTACATTTCATGTGTGTTTCATGTCTACAACGATCTGGATATATGTAGGATGACAGGAAATGCTAGGCAAGAAATGTTAACTAAAACATTGTGGTGGGCTGGCGCACTGCCCAGAGTTTGTTCCTGCCTTGCGCCCTATGCTGGCTGGGATTGGGTCCAGCAGACCCCCGTGACCCTGTGTTAGGATATAGCGGGTTGGACAATGACTGACATAACTAAAACAGAAACTTTTTTCATGTTATAGTAATAATGACAGAATGCTGATTTGAAGTGTATATTATTTTTTTTTTAATTTATTAATTTTATTACAATCCATACAAAGCAATCAAGTTTTTACAAAGAGAAAAATTAAGAACAGATCGATCCCCACCCCTGAGAGAGAGAGCAAGCCAAACGGCGTTAAATTTAAGGCTTGTAAACATACCTAAATTAATAAATTCTCTGTGCCTTATGAACTTATTTTAAAATATTACTGATTAGATCCTGCCATGTTTTGAAAAAAGTCTGTACGGATCCTCTAACTGAGTATTTGATTTTTTCCAACTTCAAATAATATAACACATCGGTTTCCCACTGACTTAAAAGAGGAGAGTTTGGGTTCTTCCAGTTTATGAGAATAAGTCTACGTGCCAAAAGTGTAGTGAATGCAATCACAATTTGTTTGTCTTCCTCCGCTTTAAACACAGCTGTTAATGGGTTTGGAGGGATTGTGAGTCCAAGGCTATCTGAAAGGTAATTAAAAATGTTTGTCCAGAATAATGTTAATTTGGTACAGGACCAGAACATGTGACCTAGTGAGGCTGGGACTTGGTTGCAACGTTCGCAGGTTGGATCATGCCCTGGGAACATTTTGGAGAGTTTTAGTTGAGACAGATGTGCTCGATATATAATTTTGAGTTGTATAATTGTATGCTTTGCGCATATGGAGCTCGAGTGAATTCTCTGCATTTCTACTTTCCACTCCTTTTCTAATATATTAATTGAAAGATCTTTTTCCCAGTGTCTTCTTGGATCTTTGAAAGGGAGGGATTGTAAAATGATTTTATATATTGTAGAGATGGAGTCTAAGTCCTTGAGTTTGAGCAAGTTTTTTACAGCATGGATGAGGGTGCAAGATGAGGAAAATCTGGAAGGTTTTGTTTAACAAAGTTTCTGATTTGAAGATAGTGAAAGAAATGTGTAGCTGGAATGTTAAATTTGGAATGTAATTGTTCATAGGATGATCTCTAGCAAGTTAATTCCAAATTTTTTCCAAATATTAAAAACTGCATATGTTTGTGAAGGTTGAAAGAGGTGGTTCTCTTGCAGGGGTGCCACAGATAGAAGCTTCTCCGTCTTAAAATGCTTTCTACATTGGTTCCAGATTCTAAGTGAGTGGAGCACAATTGGGTTATTAGTGTATTGCCGATAACGTGTGTTTATTGGAGCACAGAGCAAGGAATACAAAGAAGTACTGCAGGATTTTACTTCTATTGCGGACCAAGCCTGTGTATGTTCTTCTATTTGTGTCCAGGTTCTTATCGCCTGTATATTTGCTGCCCAGTAATAAAACTGGAAGTTAGGTAGAGCCATGCCGCCTTCTGCCTTTTGTCTTTGTAAGGTCGCTCTTTTGATGCGTGGATGTTTTGAATTCCAAATAAATG
The DNA here is from genome assembly GCA_026402145.1 of Polypterus bichir lapradei. NCBI lineage: Eukaryota > Metazoa > Chordata > Cladistia > Polypteriformes > Polypteridae > Polypterus > Polypterus bichir. The sequence continues at coordinate 37,139,422 of JANRMT010061414.1, read as the reverse complement.
AGGTTATTGTCGAATCTAATTGCCTAAAAAATGATTTATTGATGTATATTGGGATGTTTTGAAATAAAAAAGGAGTTTAGGATGAATATTCATCTTAACAGTGTTAATTCTTCCAGCTAGTGTGAGATGAAGGGTTGACCATCTATGCAAGTTTTGTTTAATTTTTTCCATGCAAACGGCGAAATTTTGTTGATATAGAGCTTTATGTTTACTTGTGATGTTTACCCCTAGGTATTTAAACTGTTCTGCAATGATAAAAGGTAGGGTATCTAATCTAATATTATATGCTTGAGAGTTCACTGGAAAGAGTACACTTTTATTCAGATTAATTCTGAGACCAGAGATCTTTTGAAATTCTGCGAGTGCTGCTAAGACTGCAGGCACAGAATTTTCTGGGTCTGATATATACAGTACCATGTCATCTGCATATAATGAGATTTTCTGTTCTAGTCCTTCTCTGCTAATCCCCTTTATCTGATCGGTATTTCGACAATGTATTGCCAGTGGTTCAATGGCAATCGCAAACAGCAGCGGTGACAAGGGGCATCCTTGTCTAGTGCCACGTTCTAGTTTAAAGTAGTCTGAGCAAATGTTGTTGATGCAAACTGAAGCTTCTGGGTTAGTATACAGTAATTTAATCCATGCACAGATGTTTGGGCCAAACCCAAACTTCTCCAATATAGTAAAAAGGTATTTCCATTCAATCATGTCGAATGCTTTTTCTGCATCCAATGATAATAATATTTCTGGGGTGTTTGATTTAGTTGGTGAGTATATTACATTAAACAGGCGTCGAAGATTGGAAGATAAGTGCCGGCCCCTAATAAATCCAGTTTGGTCTTGTGATAGTACCGAGGGGAGCACTTTCTCCATCCTTCTGGCTAAGATTTTAGAGAGTATTTTAACGTCGTTATTCAGAAGTGAAATTGGTCTGTATGATGCACATTGTAATAAGTCCTTATTTTGTTTTGGAAAGACAGTGATTAGTGCTTGGCGAAAGGTTTGTGGAAGAGATTGGTTATCTCTGGCTTCTGTAAATGTTGCTAATAAGAGGGGAGCTAGCTGAGCGGAGAATTTCTTGTAAAATTCTGCAGGGTAACCATCAGGGCCTGCTGCTTTCCCGCCTTAGAGTGATTTTATAGCATCTAGTAATTCTGATAACGTCAGAACTTTATCAAGTTCCTCTGCACTAAAAGCGTCTATTTGTGGTATCTGTAATGTATCCAGAAATGCATTAGATTGTGTATTGTCTTCCTTAAACTCAGTAGTATATAGGGATTTATAGTAGTCTCTGAAAGTGTGCATTATATTTTGGTGTTTGACGATTTTATCTCCGTTCGTACTAGTGATTACTGAGATTGCGTTGCGCACTTCTTGCTTGTGAATTTGTTGAGCTAAAAGCTTATTAGCTTTCTCCCCATGTTCATAGTAATGATGTCTGGATTTTTAAATTAGTTGTTCAGTTTCTTTAGTTGTCAAGAGGTTTAATTCCGAATGTAGAGCCTGCCTTCTCCTATGTAGAGTCTCGCTTGGTAGTCTGGCATGTTCTTCATCTATTTTAGTAATTTCGCTTTTTATCTCTGCTATTTTCTTGGCCTCGGATTTATTTCTGTGGGAAAGATATGAGATAATCTGTCCTCTTAAGAAGGCCTTAAGAGTTTCCCAGAGTATCCCTGCAGAGATCTCGGGGGATGTATTTGTCTCTAGAAAGAATTTGATTTGTTTGGATATCAATTCAGTACAATTCTCATCAGCTAATAGAAGCGGGTTGAGGCGCCATCTGCGGGGTGAGTGCATGGGGCTTAGTAATTTTAGCTCCAAGATCATAGGTGCATGGTCAGAAATAACAATAGCATCGTATTTGCAAGATTTAATCTTAAGCAAGAAGTTATTGTCTATAAAGAAGTAATCGATCCTTGAGTAACAATGATGTACTGGTGAGTAGAAAGAATATGTTCTTGAATTTGGGTTTAATAACCTCCAGGGGTCTGATAAGTTGTGATCAGTTATAAACTTTGTAATTATTTGTGCAGTGTTAGATGCCGTTCCCCCTGTGGAGGAAGTCCTATCTAAAAGTGGATTTAGAACACAATTAAAGTCCCCAGCCATTATAACTTTATGAGTGTTCAGATTGGGAATGGATGCCAATAAATTTTGTATAAATTCCTTATCATCAACATTAGGTGCATAAACATTTATCAAGATCATTTTACAGTTAGATAAGTCTCCCATAACCATTACATATCTCCCTTCAGGATCCAATACTATAGGGTGGGCCATTTATATGGATACACCTTAATAAAATGGGAATGGTTGGTGATATTAACTTCCTTTTTGTGGCACATTAGTATATGTGCGGGGGGAAACTTTTCAAGATGGGTGGTGACCATGGTGGCCATTTTGAAGTCGGCCATTTTGGATCCAACTTTTGTTTTTTCAATAGGAAGAGGGTCATGTGACACATCAAACTTATTGGGAATTTCACAAGAAAAACAATGGTGTGCTTGCTTTTAACGTAACTTTATTCTTTCATGAGTTACTTACAAGTTTCTGACCACTTATAAAATGTGTTCAATGTGCTGCCCATTGTGTTGGATTTGTCAATGCAACCCTCTTCTCCCACTCTTCACACACTGATAGCAAC
>JANRMT010061414.1:37115134-37125975 GCA_026402145.1 Polypterus bichir lapradei | reverse complement strand
AGTGATTAATTATATTAAATGAAATAATAACAAAAAAATACAAATTTTACACACAAAAATAAGTATATATATATATATATATATATATACTGTATATAAAAATAAATATGTATATCCCTCCACCAAACTAACAACGTGACAACACCATATACTGTATACAATAACAAAACCCTTTCTTGTCCCAGTAACATATAACAAACACAAAACACAAATAAAGATAAATGGATATGGAAATGCCAATGATTGTGAATTTGAGTCAGAGTATAAAACTGTCCTGAATACAGATGTCTGTTCGACAGATAAGTGATTTGTTTGAATTTCTCGGAAAAATATGAAGCAACCTCACCATGAATCCTCGGTGGATGGTGGACAATGAAGTTCAACCCCGGGGTCTCTGGCGATGATTGAATTGATGTAAGTCTGGTAGAATGAAAAACAAACAGGATCCCAAAGTGCGATATAGAAAAATAGCAGGTACTGGCGGTTCGTGGTAATGAATTGTGATCTCCATCTTTCTCCTTCTCTCCTTTCTATTCCCTCCTGATTGGTTATATAATGATGAGCTGGCTGTACTTGATTAATTGTGAACAAGTGCTTTCCATCTAGGGGCTGCGGTCTTCCTCCATCATCTGTCCCCTCTGTACTTACGGGGACGACATTCACTGACACACACATGATAGGCAGCAAACAGGACGATGGAAACAAAACGCACTCAGTACAAACATTAAAAACGCTATTGCTATGTAGCCCCGCTACAGCTTTATGAACTTCTTTAATGAGAAAATTAAAAATATAAGATCCCAGATCTGAGTATCAGTGCATACTAGCTTGGCAAACTTGTCTTGCCTTACATTCAACACTTTAGAAAATGTAATCCATTAATACATTACAATACAATACAATTTATTTTGTATAGTGCAGAATCACACAGGAAGTGCAGCATTGGGCTTTAACAGGCCCTGTCTCCCAGCCTAGACTCTCTAACAAGACAAGGAAATATTCTCCAAAAAAACCCTTGTAGGGAAAATAAAATGGAAGAAACCTCAGGAAAGGCAGTTCAAAGAGAGACCCCTTTCCAGGTAGGTTGGGTGTGCAGTGGGTGTCAAATACAATACAATACACAGAATAGAACACAAGTAATCCTCAATACAATATAATAGTGCAATATAAATGTTACAAGTACAGAACAGAAATCAAAACTCATTTTCTAAAATGAAACCTACTACTTGTTCCCTAGATCCAATGCCAACAAAACAAGTAAAAAGTACAATGGATGTTCTTGTAGCACCAATTCTTAGCATTATCAATTCCTCATAATTGCATGATGCACTAAAAGTCATCAAACCATTACTTAAAAGTCAGACCTACCCACATATACTTAATAATTATAGACCCATATGAAATGTACCCTTTTTCTCTAAACTACTTGAAAAAGTCTCTGCTTCAGTCTCACCTTGCAGATCACATTTTATTTGAGAAATTCCAGTCTGTTTTCCACACTAGTCATAGTACAGAAATGGCACTAGTGCATCTTTTAAATGACATTCTAATATCCTCTGATGAATGAAATTCCACTGTAATTATGCTGTTAGACTTAAGTGCAGTGCAGCATTTGACACCGTTGAGCTTTCTACTTTACTACACAGGCTGGAAAATAACATTGGGCTTACAGGCAATGCCATTATTTATTCTTATTAAATATCTTTATTATAAATATATATAAATATCTTTATTATCTTATTAGTTCTTATTTATCAACTTGATTCCAGTATGTATAGAAATGTGTAGACAGTACTCCATCATCATACACAGATGTGAGATATGGTGTCCTGCAGGGATCAGTATTGTAACCTTTACTGTTTTAATGTTACATACTTTCACTGGATAATTTTCACTCATATTCAAATGACACTCAGTTATATCTTTCTTTTAGACCCACTGAAGTTTTTCTGATGTTGTCCTTAATTAGGTGTGTTAGTGAATTAAAAGAGTGGATGGATGAGAACCACTTGGCTTTTTTAGCACGGATGAAATAGAGATGTTAATTATTGCAGGGAAATATGCTAGTCGCAACAATTAGCCCACAATCTAGGCGTTATCTTTGACTCTATCATGTCATTTAAAGCGCACATTACAAAATTGTCCAAAACATGTTTTTTCCATCTTAAAAGTGACGTGAAATTAAAGTGTTTTCTAAATATGCAGGATACTGTGAAATTAAACCATGCGTGTATTTCTAGAAGGACTGACTACTGCAATGACTATTCATATTGTTCTTTATGCAGATTTCAGTTAATCCAAAATGCTGCTGCAAGAATTATTACAAGAACAAGAAAATATGAACACATTAACTCCAGTTCTTAAATCCTTATACTGGTTAAGTTTAGGGCAGATGTAAAAATCCTTTTAACATATAAAGCCTTAAATCACTAGAGTCCAGCTTACTTATCTGATATCATTACTTACAAATCGGAATGCACATTAAAATCTCAAGATGCCAATCTGCTTATGTTTCCAAGGATTGATAAAATAACAGTGGGAGGTCAAGCTTTAGTTACAGGTCCCCAAAGCTGTGGAATGACCACAGCTACTATAAGAGATGCCCCTTCAGTCTCAGCTTTTAAATCCCGGCTGAACACTCACTATTTTAATTTTGCATACCCAGACTAGAGCTGCTGATTAACTGTGCATGCTGCCTCTGTGCTGTTGGTCATTAGCTCTAAAACATAAGTAATGTGATATTTATAATAAAAAGCATTTTAAGATGGAGAATCTTTTATCTGTGGCACCTCTGCAAGAGAACCACTTCTTTCAACCCTCGAAAACATATGCAGTTTTTAATGTGTTTCCAGGGCAAGATCCAACCTGTGAACGCTGCACTGAAGTCCCAGCCTCACTGGGTAACATGTTTTGGGCCTGCACCAAATTCACATCATTTTGGACCAAAAATTTTAAGTGCCTTTAAGACAGTCTCGGTGTCACAATCCCTCCTAACCCATTAACAGCTGTGTTTGGTGTTCTTCCAGATGGATTTAAAGTGGAGAAGGACAAACAAACTGTGATTGCCTTCACTACACTTTTGGCACGCAGACTTATTTTGTTAAATTGGAAGATTCCTAGCTCTCCTCTTTTAAGTCAGTGGGAAACCAATGTTTTATACTATTTAAAATTGGAAAAAATCAAATTCTCAGTTAGAGGATCTGTACAGAACTTTTTCAAAACCTGGCAGGATCTAATCAATAATATTTTAGAATAAGCTCTTAAAGCACCGAGGAAGTAATGCTCTCCGCATTTCTTTTTTTTCTCCATTCATCTCTATTGCCGTATTAAACTCATCAATTTAAGTATGTTTAGAAGCTTTAAGTTTTACTTCGTTGGCCATGCTCTCTTTCGCAGGGTTGGGGGTCGATTTGTTTTCAATCCTATTTTTTATAAAAATTGATCTATTTGTATGGAATGATTACAATAAAATTAATCAAATTAAAATAAAAATAAAAAAAAAAATAAAGACAGCTGGAACATGCCCAGAAGAAATAATACTATTTTGACAAAAGATAAAATGCCAGGACCAACAATGTTAAAACCCTCTTTAAAAAGACATGAAAGAGAAAAATTTGTGAGTTTTATGTGGCCAGTTATACAGGTCATAATAAAGAGGGTAACTGGCTCAAACCGATTGGAACAGTAGAGCAGGTGGAAGGACATGGTTGGTCACAAGAGGTAGATAAAATGTGTCCCTAATATCATCAATCTTTTTAACAAACAAATCTCATTTCATCGAAGCAAGGTGAGGGATTTATTACTATATTTATAGCATTAAATATTACTTGAGGTCTGTGACACCTGAAGGTTATCCTTTTTCCACTTGGGCTCTGTTCTTCTACTTGCCTGTCTAAGGTCATGTGTTTCATCATTTAGCCAAGGCTCAGGTTTTCAGATGAGAAGAGGAACCACCCATAATATAAGATAGGTTTTATGAATTGTAGAAAAAAGTGGAGTAGTTGAACTAATCATGCGAGAATATCAAACTGGAGAACATGAGTTTGGCAAAATTACTAGGCAGAATGGTTTAAAAAAAAATTGGTGTATAACCAAGAGAAACAAATGACATACCTCACTACTGCAAACAGATACATGAAATAGCAAAATGAAATGCAATGTCTGACTCAGCTAATATGTATGTGCCATAGCAGATAAGACAAAATTAAAAGAATCAGTTACATTTAAGAAGTCTTTTACCAAGGACTGAGAAGGACAGCAAATGTGAATATTAAAATCACCCTGTCATATCCCTGCTGGAAAATCATAGAACTCCAGAATAAAATCCTTATTTACTTTTTTGGTGGTAGATGTATCAACACACACAACTTACCTTTAGGTTGACCTAACTCAGACATTTCATGGACAAAAGTAATGTAAACATTAGTCACTATTTGCTGGTAGTGAAACAATTTTTTAAATATAGGCATAAGCCCTCCACCCTGAGCAGTAGTACTAAGTGAATGAAAAAAAAATCACAGTCAGGTGGAACAAGTTTAGAAAAAGGGCTTGATTCACCGACACTCAGGCAAGTTTCAGCCACACATAGGACATCCAATTTATGGGAAGTAAACAAAAGTCCCTCATGATAGATGACTTACTGTATTTGCTAACAATCTGGCATTGACAAGAGCCATCATGGCTAAAACAATAGTACTGACTAAGTGAATGAAAAAAAATCACAGTTGGAACAAGTTTAGAAAAAGGGCTTGATTTACCGACACTTAGCCAAGTTTCAGCCACACACAGGAAATCCAATCTATGGGAAGTAAAAAAAAGTCCCTCATGATAGATGACTTACTGTATTTGCTAACAATCTGGCGTTGACAAGAGCCATCATGGCTAAAACAATAGTCCTGACCTGCAAGGTCTGTTGCAGTTGCTAAAGATTAAGTGCACACTACCTCTGTACAGATGTGGCGGTAATAAAGAAGGCTGTTGAACTATTGGATACTGTGATAGATAGGGGGCGCTCTCGCTCCTTTGAACCCCTGTCCACGACTCCAGGCACCAGGTAAAAGTCCAAATGTTGACTTTATTCGATTTCCACAGTACACAAAGCACCCTCTCCTTCACAATACTCATAAACAATAATCAAATACACAATAATCCAATCCTCCAACTCCCAGATGCGTTGCCACCCTTCCACCCAGCTCAGCTCTCCGTCTGGGAGCTCCCACAGTCCTTTTATATACCCTGACCCGGAAGTGTTCCCAATCCCCAGTCCATGTGATCCTGTATCACTTCCGGGTCAGGTAAAATGTTCTTTTCTTCACCCCGGAAGCACATCATTCCCCTTGTCCATGTGTGCTTCCGGGGCTTAGGGAAAATATCCGTTGTTCCTCCCTGCAGCGTCTCCTAGTGGCCCCCACGGTATCCAGCAGGGCTGCGTATAAAAACTACAATGTCTATGATGCCCTGCTGGTCTTCGGGGAACCTCCATACTGCAGGGAGGGCTCCACCTGGCGGCTTGGGGGTATTGGCCGGGATAAATGGCCGGCCATTCACCACAATACAAAACGATAATAAGTTCAGTCCAGTTCACTCCAAGCACTGATAAGCAAAATAATCAACACTTCAAACATATACTGGTAAGAAAGTGTGAGGAGCAACCCCAGAAATGGACAACAGGAAAGCTCTCATCTTCAGTGCCAAACAACTCAGCCTCCCATATTGTCTATGATGCTGGTTGCACCTCCTTCAGAACAGTACCATTAGAGATAGTGTGAGACTCCTGATAGTAAAAGAGGATTGAAAGTATTCTGCATTTAACCAAATCAAAGCTATTGAAGATGACCAATGATCAATTATTAAGAAGAACATAGAAATGTGCCTGACTTTAGTGGCAGAAAGTGCAGCTGACTACATGTGACTGCCTCGCAGTTAGGAGACCCTGGTTCGCTTCCCAGGTCCTCCCTGCGTGGAGTTTGCATGTTCTCCCCTTGTCTGCATGAGTTTCCTCCGGGTCCTCCGGTTTCCTCCCACAGTCCAAAGACATGCAGATTAGGTGCATTGGCGATCTTAAATTGTTCCTTGTGTGTGCTTGGTGTGTGGGTGAGTGTGTGTGTATGCACCCTGTGGTGGGCTGGCACCCTGCCCAGGGTTTGTTTAATGCCTTGTGCCCTGTGTTGGCTGGGATTTACCCCCGTGACCCTGTAGTTAGGATATAGCGAGTTGGATAATGGATGGATTTACATTTATTTGCTTAGCAGATGCTTTTATCCAAAGCAACTTACAAAAGATATATCAGTTGGACTAAAGTAAACCAATAAAATATTGGATAACACTAAAAAATGCAATTTTTTAATTCCAGTCCTATAACAGAAATTAGTGCCTTTACTAGAATAACTACAGAAGTTTCAAATTTGAAAATAGGATAATAATATTTAATTATTTCTAGGTTTCAAGATCATCTTATTTATATGACAGAACACCTTTTAATGTACAGTCTTTAAAATTGTTTTAGGAGAATTGATAAATTATATAGAAGAATGCCATCCTCTGGATGCCCTGCAGCAAGTAAGCATTGCCTATGCATCAGCCATCAAACTCAGACCAAGGGATCCAAAACTTCACTTTCAGCTTGGACTTGCTCTTGAAGAATACTATTATGCTATTTCTATATATGGCCTTCAAAAAAAGGTTGGAGCGCATGTTTTTTATTTATGTGCTATTTATGTATTTAGTGTTAGGTGTTTCTAATTGGTGGGGTTCTGAGTTATACATACATATATTCTGAGTTATGAGTTATGACTGTCTTAATAATGAAGCAATCCAAATAAAATAAAGATATCCATATTTCTGAATAAGTGTACAAATGAGTGAGACATGGTGCTTTTCTGTTGAGGCTGTTGGCTGGCGGCAGAATGTCGGCATCTGTCTGCCAGACAGTAAATTGCTGCCATCACCTCTACAATGCTTGTGGATACCTTTGCCAATATGGAGCACTGTTTCAATCTGTGTTTGCAAGAAGAAGGTGACCATTTACAAAACCAATTGTGATTGAATCATCTACACATCTTTCAAGGTTTACAATGTACTTGTTTCTTTTCTACCACTTTATTATTACGTAACACATCATGAATCAGGGGCCCTGCCCACTAGAATCTCCCTGTATAATAAATAAATGATTCTTTATGAAATAGCACAAATAAGATCAGTGTCCTTTTCATGGAATAAACTTGAGATGATGCATGCTTTGTGACATGGTTCATTATAGAGTACTGTGACCTTTAAAGAATGTACATGGTCAGAAACAATCTTAACCTTTCTTTCTGATCTAACTCACTAACAAAGTGTTTTCACCCAAAGGGACTGTCACTAACTGATGTTTTTGTTTGATTCTCTGTTGATTAAAATGCATTACAATTATCTGATGGTTGTTCTGATGTACTAGAAGTACTATAACTTTGTAAATGTGAAAATACTACTACTACAACAACTACCACCACATCTTGTACCATCAATCATGCCCTCGTTTAAATCACTTAGATCACTAATTTCACCCATTCTAATACTTAGTCAAACAACAATTAATCTCTGTTGCTATATATATTGAGATGCAGTCAAATTAAAATTAGTCAATGGCTGTTTTGAGGAACAGGCTATTTACTGTGCATCAACATGCATACAGTATATACCTAATAGAGTTCGACTGAGTGTAGGTTATAAAGTAATAGAATGTGAAGACTTTCTTCTTCCTTGCATAGGCATACACATGTCCTTATGATGTTAAATATATATTCACAGTGTTGAAGAAAAAACTTTTAAGACTTAATAAAACCTAGTACGTGGTGAAGCTGAAATATTCGTTGAATGCTATCACGCTTGGGTCACAGATTTGCACAGAAACAAAGGAGGATTGTAGAGACAGGAAGTTTATTCAAACACTGCAAACAAACATATCTCTTTTTCAAAAGTTTAAACATGCTCCATGACAAGACAGAGATGACAGTTCCGTCTCACAATTACAAGAATGCAAACATATCTTCCTCTTCAAAGAAGTGCGCGTCAGTAGTAGGGAAGGACAGAGAGAGAGGCAAAAAATCAATCAAAATCTGACGGGTCCTGTTTGGATTTTTAAGTCTGCGAAGTACCGTCTGGATCGCGCGATAGATCACCTGCAAGTAAACTCAGCAAGCAAGGGAGCAATGTGAAGGTAGTCTTTCAGCGTCTTTTTTTGTAACCTGTAGGGTTGCGATCAGCCCCCCAGCTCACGCCCCCTCCCTCAGCTTTATTCACATTTTTGTCAAAGAAGACGAAGCAGTTCTCAATTCACAAAAGGCACATTCACAAACGTCTGTCCATACTACAGAGCGTTTTTTCCTACCTCTAGTAAGATCTGAAAGAGGAGTAGCTCTATTTGCAAAATCAGGGATGAATCTTCTGTAATAACCTGCAAGCCCCAGAAAGGCACATACTTGTTTCTGCGTTTGTGGACGTGGATAAGCAAGCATTTCTTCCACTTTTCTGAATTGAGGTCGGAGTAAACCCCTGCCCATGGAGTAGCCCAGATAATGAGTCTCAGACATACCCAGTTTACACTTCTTGGGGTTAGCTGTCAAACCAGCCTGTCTTAAGCTTTCAAGGGCAGCCTGAAGACGTTCTAAATGAGTGTTCCAATCATTACTGCAAATCACGACATCATCGAGATACGCCCCAGAATATTCGGAATGAAGACGCAAAATCTGGTCCATCATATGCTGGAAAGTTAGAGGCACGCCATGAAGACGAAGTGGGAGTCTAGTAAATTCATAAAGTCTGTCAGGAGTCGCAAATGCTGTTTTTTTGCAACTGTCAGCCTCAAGAGGCTCCTGCCAGTAACCTTTCATGAGATCCAGTGTGGAGATATAGGATTCCTGACCCAGTTTTTCGAACAGTTCGTCAACATGGGGCATTGGATAAGCATCAAATTTTGAGACTTTATTCAAGTGCCTGAAGTCGATGCAGAACCGAACCGAGCCGTCATGCTTTGGGACTAATATGACCGGACTGCACCAGTCACTTTCACTTTCGCGAATTACACACAATGCCAGCATCTTTTTGACTTCCTCGTGCACAATATTTCATTGTGCTTCCACAATCTGATATGGGCGCATCTGCACCCTAATACCTGGTTCATTAGTGATTTTATGTTCTGCAAGATTAGTCATGTCTGGCAAGTCTAAAAAACATCAGTGTTCTGTTCAATCAAAGATAACTCTGTCTTTTGCAATTAAGTCAAATCGTCACCAATGGCAACATCGGTCTGAGAAACAGTAGCCAAAGAAGTGTACTCCCCCTGCAGGTCATACCATTCCTTCAAAAGATTAACATGTAAAATCTGGAATGTTTTGCGCTGGCCTGGTATTCTAACTTTGTAATTTACTGGCCCCACACCTTCCTCAATAATGGCAGGACCCTGCCATTTCACTAGGAATTTGTGCGGATCCGTTGGAATTAGTACCAGAACACGATCAACAGGTTTAAAATCACAGAGCTTACAGCGTCTATCATAAAGACGTTTCTGAGTTTCCTGCTGACGTCGCTGATGCTCCACAGCAATATAAGAAAGTTTAGAAATTCTTTCTTGCAACGAAATTACTCGATCTGCAAAGCTCGGCCCAGGAGCTGTTGTACAGAAACCTGTCCATTCCTCTTGTACAACATCTAAGACGCCTCGCAGACGCCTGCCAAACAACTAAAATGGACTCAAGCCAGTGGAGGCCTGTGGCAATTCCCGTACCGCAAACATAATAAAAGGCAGGACAGAGTCCCAAGACGTTGGATCATCATGAGCAACTCGCCTGATCATCTGTTTTAAAGTTGTTAAATCGTTCAGTCAAACCATTCGTCTGTGGATGGTAAACAGTGGTACTCAAGTAGTATAGGTGCGTCACTATTATACATCAGATTTTGACAGGTGTATGTCCCGCCCCCCTGGCATTTCCGGTACCCGCCTGCTGCCACCTGGTTAATGGGCATTTCCCCCTCCTCCGCGCTCTGATCTCTGCCTGTTGTCGGAGTGCGCTGTTCGACCGGCTTCGGATTTTTTTGTCAGTCGTGCGCAAGGAAAATGGTCGGCCGATCTTAGCCTTGATGCTAAAACCGGGGGGATGATCATCTTTGTGATCCGAGACGGACCTTTGGGAGCCTGTAAGGTGTCAAAAAGGTAAGTCATCAATGGGGCGGAGCAGACATCCTGCTCCTATCTGCGTGCAGCGCCCGGGGTGTATACAGAGTACAGAGAGCGTGATTGACAGACCCCGGCGAGAGGATGTACAAGAAAACTTTAGAGAGAGAATCTATTACACACCCAAGGAACCTGGCAGTACAGCCCAAAACACCCCTTGAGCATCCCATTACCTCACCCACCTTGTAAATCCATGCCCTTTATAAAGCAAGGCATATGATAGATGCCCAAGTGTTTAAAACAATAACTTTCAGAGTGGATGTACAAGGAAAGGTTTCAGAGAGAATCTATGACACATCCAGGGAAAAAACCTGGCAGTGCGTCCCAAACACACCCATGGGTATACCGTTACCTTGCCCACCATGTAAAAACCATGTCCTTTATAAAGCAAGGCATATTTCAGATACCAAAAGTGTTTTAAAACAACAAGTTTTATTCAAGGATTCAAAAAAAGATGCCAAAGTGTCTTAAGCAACAAGTTTTATTGAAGCAAAATTCCAAACATAGCAAAATAAGATCTGGTCTTCACTTTGAGTTACAAATTGTTTGCTATACATTAAAATTGTTTAAAGTATGAATAAAAGCTGGAGAAACAGCCGTAAAATAATCACACAAGCTTATTTGTATACAT
>JANRMT010061414.1:37070861-37095134 GCA_026402145.1 Polypterus bichir lapradei | reverse complement strand
CCGCGTGCTATTGTGGTTTTGCTTGTGTGCTTCAGTAAGTTACCGTCCCCTCGCTCTTACTTTTTTACCGTTCATCTAATGAATACACTGAGTATGGCTTTACCAAAACAATCATTGATCGCGAATAAAGTATTCATTATTCATGAAGCTTCAATAGGTGAATAGGTGATCTGTCTTTCTGCGTTAACCGCATGCGTTTTCATACGTCTCAAACTAAGGGGATGCGAGGTTAAAATAATTCGAGAAGCGCGCGTACATACTTAGTGCATCCCCTCTCGGGAATCGAACCTCGGACGTGGGCGCTACAGGCGAATGCTTTACTATCGCGCCACGGCGTGTGGTTTATCTATTTGAGCGTAGCAGTGTAATTCGGTTTTTGTTCAGCACTCTTTGGAACTGTTACTTTTTGTCTGCGCACTGCGTCAGTTCACGTGAGCCGCTGAATATGGTTTTATATGTCACTCGCTCGCTTCTAATTGTTTCGCTGCCTTCTTAATTATATAATGCAAGTTTTCTAAAGCGCGTTTTGTAGCTCTTCCTGGCTTTCTACGTAATGCGTGATTACGTGAGAGGCGTGATGATGTCATACGAAACTCCGCTCCTCCAGCTGAACTCCATTACAGTAAATGGAGAAAAACAACTTCCAGTTATGACCATTACGCGTAGAATTTCGAAATGAAACCTGCCCAAATTTTGTAAGGAAGCTGTAAGGAATGAGCCTGCCAAATTTCAGCCTTCTACCTACACGGGAAGTTGGAGAATTAGTGATGAGTCAGTCAGTCAGTCAGTCAGTCAGTGAGTGAGTGAGTCAGTGAGGGCTTTGCCGTTTATTAGTATAGATATATAAATACATACAACATACACACACATATATACTGTATATAATACATATACATACATACATACAATATACATATATACACACTTATACATACACATTCTCAATTTCATACATAGTTTTATCAATCGTGTCATTCATATACATTTCACACATTCTCTTCCACCATATTTTCAAACTCAGTCAAATGTTGTTTAATACACTGCAGTCACAAAAACGTCTTCAGCATAATGGAAAACATACTCAAAGACAGTTAAACTGTTGCAATTTAAAGCACTCACATCTCACTCCACACAGAAAGTATATACTGTAAGCCCAAGCATTCATTTCCTTTTGTTGAGCAGCAATGCTAATCACTGAGTCACCATACTTCCCTGTCTTGACAGTGGTTTTGCACTCATCCAAGCTCAATATACATTCAATATTTCTCAAAAGCATCACAATAAATCACAATAAACCAATAATATTTTAATTATTGAAAGAAATTGTCTCCGTTGTATTTTATTACTATTAAAAGAACACTTTTCCTTAGAATATGATCAGGGTTCGAAGGAAAGATGTTTCGTACATGTACAATTAGTTTTATGAGCAAAGCTGGAGACTTTCCATTTACCAAGTATTACACACAGTCAAAACTCACTGTAACCTGAATTAATCCAGAGCTCTAGACACTGATTTCAAAGGTTTCTAAATTTTGTGTGCACATTTCAGCCAATTACTTTCAGTTTAATACAAATCTAGGGGCTGATGTCAGTTTGTTTTTTTAAGACCCACTGCCGAGAAAAGGCAGCAACTGTTGCTTAATTTCAGGACGAAGCACAAGTCTTACGGCCACAGTACGAGAGTTACAAAACATCCGTTTTCTCTTTTATGTAACCAGCTGGAGTTTAGAACAGGAAACTTAATGACAATTTTGTGCTAGAAAGAAAAGTAAAGCTTTAGTGTCCTTCTTGCAATTCTTTTTTAAATCAGAGCAAAGCAACAGATCATCTAATTACTAAATAAAAGCACTACAATATCACCAACGAAAGGGACTCTACATGCGTAAAAAAAGAAAAGTGAAGTAATTAAAATCAGAAGTCAAAAGACAATGGAAAAGAAGAGAAAATGTGAGGTCAGTAACAGAGAACTGGTTTACTGCAGATGGAATGGAGGACAGGAGGGTTGTGGGATCCGGAGCAATAAGCGACCTGGGAGCGAAGTGTAACCTTCACCTCCCGCAAGTCCTGCACATAACGCTGAGAATGAACAAACTTGATAACATATAATATTAGGATATTTACCGGAGAGCATAACAGGTGGACTTGGGAATTCTGCCACAGATGAAAAATCAATATTCTCCGAAATACCCCGACTCGAAATGTACATTTGAGCACACTTAGCTTTAACGGGGAACCTTGTTTTATCCTTTAGCTTGCCCTTTTCCTAATCTAATATGCACAGCCCATTGTCCACATACCTGAATCCTTCCACTACAGTATATCTAAGTAACTCTTTACCCCAGGAGACGTGCAAAACTAGACCCGAGCAGGCTTGTCATATAACTGAAGAGCAGAGCAAATCTGGAAAGGGCAGAGTCTCATTTTGTAGGATGTAAAAAAATGTCCAGCATAGTGCAATGGTTGGAAAAGGAGATCAGGCCAACAGCTAATACAATCGCCGACAAATATAAAAGAATATTAAGGCAGGGTCACTGGATAAGGAGGGACAAGGAATAAAGCAGGTTGTGAATGGGGAGGACATTTCAGACAGGCACAGTCTATTTGAAGACATCAGAAACAATCATAAACGACACAGTTCTTTCCACTGGCAACAGTTCATTTTCCTTGTATACTGTAGTGGTCCCAAAGCGAGATTAGTCCAGACGCTTGTGATCAGTTCTAAGTCCACGTCTCTCCCCCAAAAGCCTTGTAAAGCCTCCTCCGTGAACTCAGTCACAGCTGTCATCTTGCTCCTGAACAGCATATTCACCACTGATCTTGGCTGTCTGGCCAGTCCACATGTCTCCACATAATAACCCTCAGCGTTAACATATTACCTTAGCATGTATAGTTCCTATACCACACTCATACTAACTGTCAGACACTTGCCATTGTTTTGGTTTACATTCTTTCACATTATTCTGTAAAATTCTATCCTTCCTTTATTATACAGATGACCAACAGTCAGTACAATACTTGAACCGCAATAATATGTTCCATTACTATCACTAATTGAACAAACTTCAGAAGGTTAAAATGTAAGTTTATTCTCACTTCTCAGACTCCAGCTCCCTATTCCATCCTCAGAAAACTTTCTTTATTGAAACATATGCGTTGGCAAACCACAATGCATACACTTACTCTTTCACACCACCCAGGTTTATTTAAACTGTTATCCCGGCCTTTTCCCACCGTTTATATTATCCCGATCACGTCTAATTGGAACCAACACCTATTTTAAATACCTCCAAATATCAAATTTAGCTTGATGTTGTTATTCCTAGGTACCTGCAGTATATTAATTCCAGAAGGCATTTTTTAAAGTTACACACCGTTCCTTTCACATCAGACTTTGAATACCACCCTTAAATCATAACACACATATATGTATCTTATCCTATTTATATTAATCTCTCTCTCTCTCTCTCTCTCTCTCTCTATCTATATATATATATATATATATATATATATACAGTATATATATATATATACATATACATATATATGTATATTTTATTTACCTATTTATTTCACACAATGCCGGCTTAGTATAACCTCATTTCTATACACACATACACTTGCTCTGATCTTTACACCTGTCTAGCCACCGACAGGGGTTTGAATCCGATACTGGTCCTATCTAGCCACCGATAGGAGCCTGGATTCTTTTACTCAGCTGAGTTTTTTTTAAATTATTTTTTTATTTTATTGTATTCCCCCCTTGTGCATGACCGATAAACAAAAAAGCCCTATTATAAACTTTAAATAATATGGATTGAACTTTCTCCTACCTGACCGTGGGTTTGAATCTCCTCAACACGGACTCCGGAGTCCCTGTATCTTGGGTCCCAGCAGTGAACCAGGAACTGGCCCTTCCTAAAGTTTGCCGGATCTGGTCCCACCAGACGCTATTTTTTGGCCTCTTCTTCTTGAGGTTCCAGGTCCGAGTGGGTCCCCTCACCAGGTGAACCTCGGAGCCCCACGTTGGGCGCCAAAAAACTGTGGAAGAAAATTTAATACATACAGACACCCCCCACTGGAATGTCCCGATTTAAGCAATAAAACACACAGGCAGGAGAAAGCACCAATTGTTTCTTTATCTAAATCTTCGAAGAGGTAACAAGTCTATTACATGTTAGCCACATGTTAGTCACATTGCTACAAAGGAAAAAAATGTCCTCAGGCTATATTTATACAATTCATTGATTAGGTCACTTTTCTTTAAAAGGAATTCATTACAAATTCAGAAAACTTTTAACATGATTGGTTACATCCAGTTGCTAACAGGATATGGCAGATGTTGATACCTCGATGACCACAATTTGATTGATAGTCCTGTTTGTTTAGGATGTACGTGACTTTTTAAAATAAATGTATATTATTCATATGGGAGCTGTGTGAACCTTAAAAAGAAGGTAAAAGAACAATGGCCTATATAAATATAAATATATTATGATCCAGCTTGGTACAAAACATGAAACAGTATTGTAAGGGAAATGTTATGCCATAAATATAGCACTTCTCTTAAAGGGTTATGTAAAGGAAAAGAAATACATTTTATCATAGTGAAGAAAAAATAACAGCGTCAGCTTTTAAGCATAAGCTCAGAAGGATATGAGACTCAGACACATGCCAGGTGCACACATAAAGCAAGGTTCAAATTTAACTCTTACAGTTAAAGTTAGCTTTTTTTTTTACTTTTATTCTGTCAGTTATGTTCATTCGCATACATTTATGCAGTTGTAGTCAGTGACCATGTTTTTTTTTTGTTTTTTTTTCCCAATCTTGCCCAATCTCCACATTTTGGTGTATGGCGCTGTTTCATTTTTACTCCAGGATATGCAGAGGAAAGAATAATACAGAGAGGTCAGTTCCGTGCTATATACAATCATCAAATTCAAATGTTTACAGTTCCCACACACCCAAGGACCGTCCTTCCTACATTTACGACATGTGTGCCTGTTGCAATGTACACACCTCTCTCTATGCTGTAGTTCCTATTACATTGAAGGGGCACCTGACACTGACTGACTGAGTTTGCTTTCCTGGGGGAAGTGGCGGTCTTGGAACAGAAGCTAGTCAATGTTGCATCCTCTTTTTCCATCACCTTTTCTTGTAAGAAGCGATGACGAAGTTCCTGAGCAAGGTGAGCCAAGAACACTCTTCATTTCTCAGTGGACCTCATGCATGCCTTGTACAGTTAATGTGCATTCATCGCTGCCAGGTCAAGAGTGTTGTAGAACACAGCAACTGGCCACCTGTGTGTTCCTGTTCACACTGAATAATCACGCGCCTTCTGGTCCATGACGTCAACACAGCACTGGCAGAAAAAGAAAGAGACAAATATATGTGTCAGTTTGAAGAAGTCATGGTATGACCTGAATAGTACCAATCAGAAAATATCATCTCACTACTGCAATATTATTTGAAAAGTAACAGAGTCAGAGCAAGAAGGGGGGAGGGAGAACATAAATGTGACTCAGAGAATAAAACTGAAAAAAAAGTGAACTTTTACAAGTACCATAAATTTACACCTGATCTGAAGAGTCTATAGCTGCAGGTCAAAGCTGTCATTGCACTTTTCATAACTGATCTTTTCCTAAATAAGGAGTGGCATTTCACATGCACTTTGTCAGCATGCCCGTGTCGATCAAACACAGGAAGCTCTGCAGTCTACTTGTGACTTTACGCTGTAGGAAGGTTAGGAGCATGTGCTGATACAGCGCATTGTCACACCGACCACATGACAAACCAACTCAGGATCCCAGATTGGGACTCGAGTGTAGCCATGCAATGGGTGACACCTCAGCACTACATTAGTTCAGATGGAATGGAACAGTGTGAGGAAGATAAGTAAATAAATATAGGTAAACAACATTCAATGTGACGTTTATATAAGTAACATATACATGTTTTTCTTATAAAGACCATCAAGAAACATAATCGCAAACTGAACTTTTTATGATACCTTGGCAACCTCTGTAAGCCCTGCAGTTTCACTGATGGACATGCGTGTGGCAGAGTCACTGGCAGGATGATACCCAACCTGTTGCTGCATCCAGACAGTGCCATCTTTTGCTTTTATGCCTGGTGCAGCTGCTTTGTTCTTATGTGTTAATGGACATTTCTTGTGGAAAGGGCTTCAGTTCTCTTTCTCCGATGTAGGACCCTCATTCTCATCTGAGTTTACCTGTTATAGCACGTTTTTAAGTAAAAACAGCAGTGTCAGATCAGGGGGAGCATGAATGGGACTGAATAATAATAATAAAAAAAAACTGCTAAACTTTACAAGTACCGTAAATTTACACCAGCTGTTACAGACTCAAATCAAATGTACATTTTTATTCTATAATTGTAACAATAAGAGCAGCTCATCTAAAATGTAGTTAAATCTAGGAAGCGCCCAGAATCGAACTGGCAACCTTTTGATTATGAGTCAGCAGCTGTTACCACTGCACCTCCCAAGCTGCCGTGTCAGTGTTGTTTCCTAACCCAATTTCTTTTTCTTCAGTTATATTCTTGAATAAAAGCGAGATGGTTTTGTTATACTTATTCATTTTGTGAAAGTGCTGATTTGATATTTGGACTTCAGTCTTCACACATTATACATTTCATGTCAAAATGTAGTACTATAACATGAAAAATGTTTCTGTTTTAGGTATGTGTTCAGCAGTTCTTGCCTTATATTTTCTGTCATCCTACATTTACCCAGATCAGTGTAGACACAGAACACACATGAAATTCATGTTTTCCAAATAACAATATTTTATTTACCCTACACAACTCCAAGCACCTCACACTCTGATAAACAGACTTAAGGCGGGAGAACTTTTTGTCCAAGGTGAGCTGTGGTGGTGGAAGGAATGGAATAGCAGGCTGCTTGCTTCTTGTGCTGATAGACACATTTGCAAAACAAAAGACAATAATAGAGAGGTGTGAAGGAATTTAAGGTGGCCCGGGATTCCGACTTTTCTCGTAGGCTTCAGGGATTCTATTGTTAATCTAAAAAAGGCTGGTATCTTGGCAAAGTGTTTCACAGATCATAAATGCAAGGCTAATTTTATGTTGAGGATGGGTCAGAGAGTATGGCTTGGTAGTAAAGATATTCATATGTGACTTCCCACTCACATATTAGACCCTAAGTGTATTGGTCCCTATGTCACCTGATGGCAAATGGGTCTGGATTCTTATACCTACTTATACCTACCTACTCATTTTAAAATGCATTTTATGTTTCTCTTTTGTGACTTCTTCATTGTAATCCATTTTTTGATTCCTCGTTATGCCTTTCCTGCTTTATTGATTGATGCTTTTGAGATTATGAGGTGCAGTTCATTCTGGATTTGAGACCCCGTAGTTCTGTGGTGGAATATTTTGTCCAGTGGGAGGGGTTATGGACCCAAGGATCGTTCCTGTGTTTGGTTTGATGCCCATCATGCTTCATGCCTGGTGGCTCAATTCCATGTAAACGTTCCCCATAAATCAGATGAGCATATTCAGAGACTGTGCCATTGACTGGAGATTATGTCAGTAATGGGCTCATTATTTTAATATTTACAAGTTATTCTTCATTATTTTTCAATGTCTAACACTTATTTTGGCGATTCCCTGAGTCCTAGATCCAGAATATGACATTAGTTTTCTGAATTAAAGTATACTTTTGTTTTTGTTATTTGTTTTGGCATCTTGTCATTAGGGCAGCCTAATGTATTGTTGGGAGCTTGTTCTCAAAGGATGTGACCTCTGGTTAAGGGCACAATGGGATTAAAAGGTCATCTTTGGAAATACTTTTCTATCTGAATTTACAAATTCAAAAACCTAGGTTTTTGAAACCAGTTAATTTTAACCAGCTTATATTTTACCTAGTTTGCAATTTGTTCACTTGTGGTGATCAATTTTGTAACCTTGTCATGTCATATTTGTTCCTAAACAGTTCCAGAAACTCATGTATACTCAATTATGTTGCCTTTTTTTTCCAAGTCATTTTGGATGAAAATGTCTGCTAAGCAAGTAAATGTAAATGTAAAATAAGGTGATGGCTTTGAAAGTTAAAAATGTCTCACTGTAGCAGTAGTGGGCGCTATCGCTCCCTTGAACCACGCTAAACACCAGGTAAAAGTGCAATAATTATTCTTTTTATTATAAGAATTACGTGCACTAAGCACCCTCCACTCCACACTACTCATAAATAAACCAATAACTACAATAATAAATCACAATCCTCCACTCCCAGACGCGTTGCCCTCCTACCACCCAGCTCAGCTTGCCGTCTGGGAGCTCCCCTTGTCCTTTTATATTCCCTGACCCGGAAGTGTTCCCAATCCCAGTCCATGTGATCCTGTACCACTTCCGGGTCAGGTAAAAGTTGTTTTCTTCACCCCGGAAGCCCGTTGCTCTTCCTTTGACGAACTTCCGGGTCATGGGGCACAAATGAGTCCATTGGCCTCCCGACAGCGACTCCCACTGGTCTCCAAAGTATCCAGCAGGGCTGTACATAAAAACTACATAGTCCATGAGGCCCTGCTGGCATTCGGGGCTCGTCTATGCTGTCGGGAGAGCTCCTCCTGGCGGCCTGGGGGTGAGGGCTGGAATATAAAGCCGACCATCCATTACATCACAAATGCCTGTTAAGAAAGAAGAACAATTAAAATGTCTGGCATGAGACAAGTCCCACAAAAAATCTTTAGAAATGAAGATATGCATGTGTAAAAGGCAAAAATAGGAAAATATAAAAATAAACTGCTCAAAAGATCAAAAAAGGAGTTACCTAAAAAGATGATCCACAACAAACAATTCCCAATACAATAATCCAAAGGCAAACCCAAAAGACAAGAGCAGAATTAAATCAGAAAAGCTGTAAATCCAAATAAAAATTCTCACAACCTCTCCAGGAGTACAGAGATCCTCTCACTGACTCACAGACAGAACACATGTAATGGACTCATATTTAAATAAACAGTACATTCATGTTAAATAATAAACATAACACAACGTACTTTAAACTAGAAAAAATAATTCAAAAGTAACGAAAACCACAAAAAAATGAGTACATTCAAAAAATAAATAAAAGTCATGGAAAACCCCTGGTTGTAGCACAACAATTATACCCTATGTTGACTTGTACTCCACAAGTTTCGTTGCATGTAGATAGAATATGCAAGTAAGATTTTGCTTTATTCTCTACTTGTGTCGATAGTACTACATCCAGCTATATAACCTAAATCCTGTTGGTCTTCGTAATCTCTTCTGTACTTTGTCTGGATGTAGAAAGTGAAGAGTGTAATTTCAAGTTTTGATCCTCAAATTGTATATTCAGATCTAAAATTCTTAACTTTCTGTGTGTTATAGTTTACATGGAGGTGACACTCAGCAGATTTAATGGCTGGCCAGCACCCAGTTCCATATAACGAGAATGTGCAAATGATCATTTGGTAAATCTGGAACTTGAGTTGAATCTACATTTTCATGCAACATGTTTTGCTTAATAGGATAAAGGTACATAAGGAATCAGGATAAATAAAGTTTATTTAAAAAAAATGAAATAGTGACAAACACAGAACATATAGGTAAAAATGTTTGCCTAAACAGGTAACCCAAAACAATAACATTTATTTCCTTAGCACATTTTTATGCAAACGATGTAGCTCAGTGTGGTTTACAATATGTCAAAGAAGTAATTACATGCAAAGAAAAACAAATTAAAATTGGATAATAAAAGTAATGCATAAATAGTTTTAAAAAATAATGCACACATTCAGAAATAAACCTTGAGAGTCTGTAATCTAATTAACAAAATCCAAAAACAGATCCAAAAGAAACTAGATTAAATCCAAAAATATACTGACAATGAAATGCTTTTCACTCAACTTCAATAATGCTGTGCAGGGACTGTCTCCTGAAACTCAATACTTTGTGAGGGTTGAGGGTGGCCCTGTTATCTCTTGAAGTTTCAACCACAAAACATAAATATGGCCTTGAAGTACATGTGAACAATACAATAAATAAAATTTATGTAAAAACAATATTAACAAAAATAGCAAGAAAAAAAAACTCATGAAAAATAATGATTCAAAAACAATAAAAATAGCACTAAAAGGAAAACATCTGCCAGTAACATAACACATTATATAAAAACTTCCAAACATAAGGCAATTTCCTCTGTATAAACCAATGTTAACCGCTCATTAACACATCTGCTCTTTCCATGTAATGCTTGAACTTTTTAAAAATATCATTTTCCATTATTTTATCCTTGATGCATATTAAGCTTAATGGTCTAAATTTACTTGAATAAGGTCAATCACCCTTCGAGATAATATTATCTAGACGTCAGTCCTTAGAAATTTCCTCAGTGTACATTGATTGTTGAAAAATAAACATTAAGTGTTTGTATACAGTATGTATGCGCTATCCTCCGTAAGAACTTTAGTATCATTTTTTTCTGGTTATGGTGATTTGTTTGATTTCAGCTATTAAGTCTAAGAACTACTTTTCACTGTACAGTTGGCAAACCAGCTAGTACTTCCTTGATATCCCTGTAAGAGCCTTCAGGTATTAAATTGTTCATACTTGAAAATATCAGAAAAAATCAAATTCAAATCATTCACTATTTGCTGTCTTTATATTTTACTTCACCTTTTCTATATCTAATGCATTTCAACTCTTCCTTCACTGTTATTTTAATACTAAAGTACTTCAAGAATTGATCTTTGTCATCTTTCACCTTTTTCACAGTATTTCTAACTAAGTGTGTCTTAGTATTACTAATATCCTTTATAACTGTAGATCTTAAGCTCTCATATGCCCTAAAATTATTATTGGTCAAGTTACTTGAATTTTATGCAGTATACAACTGATTTTCTCTTTACAGCTTCTGTTCTAGATCCTTATTTATCCACTGCAGAGTTCTCTTCAAAATCTAAATTTTGGAATTCATTTTTTATGCATTATATGCAAAATGCTTCTAGAAGTTTTTGGCTGCTCCTCGAGATACCACATTTAAAACTCACCCCAGTATATTGTTTTTTGATTTTGCTGCATCTGCTCAAAATTTGACATTAAAGTTAAACTTAAAGGTTTTAGTTTTCGAAACATGTCCTCTGCAAAAACTCTGTGAAATGTATTATCTTATATTAGGGTCACTAGATTCTAATGGCTCAAATGCCTTTACCCCTGAATTGTATCCTTAGTATTGTCAATGAAAAACAAAAAACGCTGAAAAAGGTTTGGGGTAGCCATCCCATATACTTGAAAATCAAGCGTAAAAATATTATATGAGGTCTTTTCAGATAAGCTCAATACAAAAGTAATTCAGGCTAGCAGAGATGAAAGTTATACATGGTGGGAACCAGAAGTGAGGTCAAGAGAGCAGGGTCCAAAAGTGAGGTCAGAAAAGCCGGAACTGGAAGGTGAGGTTAGGAGAGCTGGTACTGGAAATGAGGTGGGACATCCTTCTGATGGTCTGCAGAGGAAAAAAGAGAGAAAATATTAGATGACAGCGCCAACCCCTGGTTCGACAAATAACTACCCTTATCCGAACCCATAGCCTGCTACCCAATTGCATGTGTGTGACATTATTAAAAAAATACTAATTCTTAACAGGCTTCCCCTTGTCACTGTCTTAAAAATAGTCGCTGATTACATCTATTAAATATTGTTCTTGGTATTTGTAAGGTTATGCCACTTAAAAGAAGTTGCGTTATAGTACGACATTGACACACCCTTAATATGACTGCTTTGGTGGTGCAGTGGTAGGAACTGCTGACTCCTCATCAAGACATTTGTGGTTCGATCCTAGATCCCTCCATTTTGAGGAGTGAGCTGTTCTTATTCTTACTGTTATAGAATAAAAACATACATTTGATTTGAGTCTGTAACAGCCAGTGTAAATTTATGGTACTTGTAAAAGTTAGCTATTTTTTTTTTTAATTCAATTTTATTCTCTCAGTCACGTTCACGCTCCTGCCGATCTGACACTGTTAGTTTTCAAATAAAGATATGCTATAACAGGGGTGAACTCAGATGAGGATGAGGGTTCTAGATTGGAGAAAGAGAACAGAAGACCTCCCCGCAAGAAACATCAATTCACACATAAGAACAGTGCAGCTGCACCAGGTGTAAAGGCGAAGGATGGCACTGTTTGGATGCAGCAACAGGTCAGGCTTTGTCCTGCCAGTCAGTCTGCCACATGCATGTCCTTCAAAGAAAAAACATGGTTTACAGAACTTGCCAACGTATCGTGCAAAGTCCTGTTTGTGATTATGTTTTGTGATGGTCCTTACATAAAAAAACATTCATATGTTACTTGTACACTGCAAAAAAACCTAGCTAAGAAATAAGATAAAAACACTGAATTTCAGGAGAAAATGACTTAATATTAGTGAAATTATCTGTCCATGCAGCAAGATAATTTTTCTATTAAGATATCTTAAAATAAGTTAGTTCCAGTCTAGAAATAAGAAAGCCCTGATAGGTGTTCAAAGGCTTGAAATAAGTAGAAAATGCTGCTTTTTAGAACAAATTACTTGAGATTAGACTTTCTACAGTGGAAATACACTGAATATTAGAAAATAATTTTTAATTCAGTTGTTTTGCATTCTTAATTTTAGCACACTGAAACATGAAGGCCAAGGAAGAAGAGAATAAATCACTAATATAAGTGGAAAATTCTTAATACCAGTGGAGAATGAAAGTCTTGTTACTTGAAACAAGTTAGCTCATCTTGAAATAGGTAGTCCAATATTTAATCTCAGAGCATATATCTTAAAAAAGGAAAATGATTTTACAAAACTCACAGAATAAGAAAAAAAATATACGATTATTAAGAAATAAATGCTTGAAATAAGCAAAATTATATGCCAGTGGGGTGAGATATATTGACTTAGATTTTTAAAAAATCCTGAAATTACTTCATTTCAACACATACTAAGTCATATTTGCATGTTATATACAACAAATTTCAGTCCACCTACAAAAGAATAAGGTAAAAGTAGCACAGTGGTCTCATTTTAGGATGGTCTTCATTTCAAATTGAAACTAAATATTTTAGCAGAGGTTTGAATTAGGAATTCATTCCTCTATTCAAGACACATAATTAAGATATAATTTCCTGATATATGTTGGCTTCCTGAATACATAAAATAAGTTACAATAAAGACATAATCATTACCACTGCTCTTTATTTAAGTATTACCAGTATCCAACAGCACTACTGCTGTGTTTACAATACAGAAACAAAGAAAAAAATAAGCACATGAAAATTAGTTGACACAGGAAGGTTGCCTTGTATATAACAAAATTCATATCCATATCATTATTGTACATTGTAGTTCAGGACTGTCTCAGCTTGTCACAGTCAGAAATGCATAACATAAACTTAATTACATAAACAAAATTTTAATAGCGGTAACTTTGCCAAAAAACAGGACAAAGAAAATACAACCTAACATGTTAAAATCCACAAAATATCAAATTATTTATAATTTATCTAATTGATTTTCAAATATTATGGTAATTATATACAGTACAGTACATCATAGACATGCATTTCCTGTTCTGCATTTGGATCAAACAATTTTTCTTCTAGCATATTTGTATTTTCCCTTCAAATTGTGTTCAGTAATATTTCAGTTTGAATTCCAGAGAGGACAGCAGCAATGCACTTAGGATATGTTAGATGTAGTGCATAATAGTACGCCATAAGATACATGATACCTTCCTGCAACATTTCTTGAGGGAAAGTTGTCACAGGCTCACTTTCAATAGCCAGCATGCAGTTATCTTGGTCCACAATAAGGATGGTGCTAGTCAGTGGTCAGTCTTTGCTGTAGAAAGGCATCAGGATTCTTGGAGGTCTTTAAGACAAACAAAAACCAACAAAGAAAACAGGTTGAATTTATTCTATCCTCTGTAGTCCTATACAGATTTATTATACATTTACCTATTTATAATACTTAATTAATGTGCTAATTTTAACAGAAGCAGTTATACACAGCTTGTAATTGAAATAGCAAAGAAATCACTAAAAATTGAAGATTGCTATATTCTGTTGAGCCCTTTTAATCAAACCGTTTAATGTATAATGTCGTTCCTGTAGCTAACATTAAAAACAACCCTGAAAATTGCAGCCAGTCACAGATGGATAGAATTGCAGTAACTGTTTTTAGTTTTCCTTTAAACATTGTAAAAATGCAAAGTTTTACCTTAAGGCCATGAACTAATGCCTCAGGTTTTGTTTCCCAGCTTTTTTCGGGGTAGAGAAAGTGAAGGAAACATGGATGGCAGAACTCTAAACATGGCGATGGCATTTTTCACTAATGGAAAAAAAAAAAAAATCTTAAATATCTTTCACATTATGTTCTAATATAACTCAAACATTCTCCTATTAATGAGAACAACAACATACAGCAAGCTTCAAATTAAGAATGATTTATAACAAATTATTTGATGTCTGGTATTATTTTTACCTACTAATACGCTAGAACATGAACGAACAATTGAAATGAACCTTACATTGATCATATTTAAAGTTTTAGTATTCTTTAAAATATTCCTTCATTATTTATACCTAATAAAGGATAGTGTCAGTCAGTTTATTAATCTGTTGTGTCTTAAAAAGATGCTAGACAAAACTATTTACAATGCTAATAAATGGCTTTTTAAAAACATAATTAAAGAGAAAAATTTATTTCAGAATAACACAGTACAACTTTCTAATACAATGAAGAAAAGGGTACCTGGAATTCACAAATCAACAGTTACTGGCAAAGACAGCAGCAATAATATTTTGCATGAAAATTTCTCAAAGTTTGGCTTACTATAATATAGACTTGGTCTTTATGGAAAAAATGGCATAAAATAGTGCAACCCTTTGAGCATCAACTGCAAAATATAACTTTAAACAACTTCAATTTGATTTTCATTTAGGCCTATCATGCTGTAACACTGAGTAAAGTGCATAACTAACTATAAAATGAGTTTGAATAAAATATGCATGACAAATTTTACCCTCATCGTGCATATGTGGATGCTTCAGGATCTTCTTCATTACTCCATACAGCTGTGCTTTTCCATAAAAACTGGTCCATCTGCTCTTAACTTCTGTGATATAGTTAAGATTATTCCAACTAAGAATACAACGCATTTGATCCATTACCTATAAAATAGGTAATTAACCCTTGGGGTGAATATGACCTGGAATATGCTGATGTGGCAGAACTTGTTGGTGATTCTGAACCTGAAGCCGTACCAGTCTGAACGATTCAGACTACTAAATAAATGTTTTCTAATTTGTTAAGTTGTTTCAGTGTCTGTTTTATCACTGGCGATAGAGCAGGTCTTGGAAAAAACATATTATAACTCTTGAGAATGCAGGGTCCTTGGGGGGTAAAGAATCCTTAAAAAGAGCTCTCTTGAAATCAGGTCACACTATTAGGGACCAAGAGTTGTCCGAGTGGTTATCGGGGCAATACACCTACACGATACATAAACCGGCCGGAATCCATTTTAAAAGAATAAGGTGTATGTTTCCAATATAGACGGGCAATGGCAGATCGATTTTGCGGATATGACAAACCTGGCTGAGTATAACCAAGGTTACAAGTATCTACTGACTTGTATAAATATTCTTTCTAAATATGCCTGGGTCAGGGCTCTGAAAAACAAAATGAGTAAAGAAGTAACAAGGGCTTTTTGAGAAATTTTGGAGGAAGGTAGAGTTCCTGTCAAACTTCAGACCGATAGCGGTAAAGAGTTTCTCAATCGAGAATTTCAAAGCTTGCTAAATAAACACGAGATAAAACATTTTACCACTGCTAGTGAATTAAAGGCTTCAGTGATGGAGAGACTCAACCAAACTCTAAAGACCAAAATGTGGTGTTATTTCAGCTCCCGGAATACCCGGTCCTATCTGAAAGGCCTACAGGATTTGGTGAAATCTTATAATCTGGGTTATAACCGAGGCATAAAAATGGCCCCTGCCGAGGTGAATAGTTCCAATTCTTGGAAAGTCTTTAAAACATTATACGGCCTAACTAAACCCAAAAGAAACCTAAAATATAAATTCAAAGTCGGAGATACGGTGAGAGTGTCGAAATCCCGGAATCCCTTTACCAAGGGCTATGAACAAACATTTTCAGATGAGGTATTTAACGTTTCTGAACTAGTCCCGAGGGAACCGCCTGTCTACAAGCTCAAAGATTATGATTGCAAAGACATTATAGGATCCTTTTACGGCGTTTAGTTACAAAAGATTCGAGGTACGGAAGTCTTCAGGATTGAAAAGATTTTGGCGAAAAAATATCAATAGAAAAAGCATATTGTGGTGAAATGGCTCGGATGGCCCGAAAAGTTTAACAGTTGGATCCCTGAAAGCTACGCGCAAGACGTTAAATACTGAGAATCAAAAATAGTATTTCATTAACTGTGTGTTTACAATGGCGAGAAAAAGCTTTTACGTTGTTCTTCCTAGCAGTTCTTCCCAGGATGTTTTCCCTAACAATACCATCGCCAATTTTACCATCAAATTAGCTGCCCCAGTCAAACTACAGGGCCTCTAGGAAGTTGGATTGGCCGAAATTCAGTATCCACACACCTGGAATACCCTTGACAAAACGAATAATGAATTTATCGTAGTGTCCCCGTGAATAACCCAATTTTATACTATTCCTGCAGGCTATTACTCTAGCCTTGAGAAAGTTACATCCAAGATAAATGAAGTTGTGACGAAAGAAACAAAATCCATCGAGGCCAGTTCAGCAGTCACTACGATACTGGAAAACACCATGAGATTCCGCTACATCGCTCTGGAACGAAGATTCTACGTTGTAAACACATAAGGATGAAACTCTTCATATCAGGGGGCAGTTGGGATTAATTCTAGGAGCTCATTCGGACATATCTATGGGCATTGTGAGTGAAGCTCCTTACCCCGTGAATATCAGAGCGGGGTTTTATACCTTGTACGTCTACAGTGACATTGTGTCTCACCAAAGAGTTGGAGACAGCACGTCCCTCTCTTGAGATGCATACATATTGAGGATGAGATGAATAAGATTACCACAATCACCTATGACAAGACGCTCTATGCTCCGGTCAGCAAGACTCAGTTTGATACTTTGACCATTGAAATAAAGACGAATCAGAACATAGCGGTTCCATTTCAGTTTGGCAAGGCCATAGTCAAGTTACATTTCAGACCCTCTAAGAGGTGAATACACGACTAATACAGAGATGAGATCTTACCAGGACCCTAGCCCTTACGTGCATTATTATGAATCCCGAACGGGCAATGGCCTCCCTGGTTGCTCTGGGGCCCCCATGATGTATGGTTCTGGGATTGGCGGAATATTTCATGGTCTGTTTAGAAGAGCTTTGCCTCTCTTGAAAAGAGGATTCAAAATTGTCAAAACACACATTAAATCAGCCGCTAAGAATATTATCAAAGACATTGTGGCTGGGGCCGTGTCCTGGATCATGCGCAAGTCCCAGTCATCAAAAAGACGCGCCGTTCAGCTTTTACATCATTTTCTTCTCTCCGCCACAAGGACAAGTCCTACGCATGCAGAAAAAAAAAATCGAAAAACATTTTTTAACTCAAGATGTCTTTCGTTCATCGAATGTCTCAAGAGTGTGTGAAATCCGAACTGGACTTGTTTACAGTACCCTATACTCAGACTAGCATAGAAAAAAGCCTCTACATCGAGGTACCTCCTCTCTCAGCTCTATCTGAAGTCGTGCCGCTAGAGTTTCTGATTACTGGGAACGGGGAAGACTACTTGGACCTACATGTCAGATGCAAAATCGTCAAGGCCGATGGAACTAATCTGGTCCCTGTGGCCAAGGTAGCCTTTGTTAATTATCCGATAGTAGGTTTATTTTCACAAGTGGATGTAACCCTGGGAGATTGCTTAATATCAGTGTTCCAGCCTTTACCCGTACAGGGCCATTTTCGAGGGATTGCTAAATTACAGCAATGAAACTCTCAAGTACCAATTTGCAGCGGGTCTTTTTTACAAAGACACAGCCAATGAACATGAAAACACAGCCTTGGATGGGCCGAATGAGTGTTTCAAAAAAAGAACTCCTTAGACATATTCATTCCGACGTATAAGAAATTATTCATGATACCCGACAGCTTCAAAGCTGGTTTTCCACCATCTGCGGCCAACACTGCATTTTTTTCCTCCATCACAGAGGGAAAGGACGCTCTTATAAAAATGTCATGAACCTGTATTTTAATGAAGTCACCAAGAACGATTATATGGTTCAAAAATTTGTCAGCACCTTGTCTAAGAACACTTCTAGAGGTTTTCAGGATCACCCCTGTATGCAAAGTTCTATGACCTGTAATTATCTTAATAAAAATAGACAGACTGTGTAATCAAATGTAATATTTTATTAAACAAAAATATAATTAAATTTCAATAAGAAATCTATTCATTCTTTTTGCGAGATCTGGTTTTCTTGCCAACAGGTATATCGGAAGCAGAGGCAGCGGCAGCGGACCCATCTGTGGTAGAAGGTTTGAAGCTCTCCAGAAGATCTCTCATGTCGGTGTTTGGCATGGCAGATGCCAGAATGTTCAAACCAGCCATGGCCTTGATAAAATCTTTCCAACCCATAGGTCTCAGATAGGACGGTATGTTGTGATGGGCGTATTAGATCGACCATATTCGTACCAGCTAACGGTTTTCCACGAAACACAAACTCTCCCAAGCCATTCCAGTAGGTTGTATTAGTGTTATGCGACATTTTCTGTAAAATAATTTTGGTATATTTCTTTGATTTATCCGGCGCACTTTTTAAAATCTCCTTGTACACCCATTCTTCTGGGGTACTAGGAGACTCTTTGATCTCACCCAGTGGTTCCTCCTTGCTCTGTGCAGGCAGCAATAGCATCAGAGCCCCGGTTTCTTTATCTGCTTTTTTCACAAAGGTAAGGTATCTTTGCAAGACGCTCGTATAAAGTTTTACTTTTGCATCGGCGCTCAAGTCACTACATTCGAGTATGAATTTCATTTGTTTATCCAGTTCACTTTCTGTAGTGCTTAAAAGGTAGCTGGAAATCAGGCAATAGAACCCTTTTGTTGTACACCATTCTGAATCTTTTTCTGAGTGGATGATTTTGTAACGTCAGATTTTTTTTGTTCCTATGAATCTGTGTGCCATGAACCGTTATTTGTTTCGCGAGATTGTGGTCTACAAAACTATGCACTAGATCCATTAATGAGTTGTCACAAACTCGACACAGAGTCATACAAAGGTTTGGGGCAGCCACCCGTATAATTGTTTCCTTGGCTGCAGAGTTGATTAAATAGATACAGCACTGATGTGCACAAAACCGAGTCCAAAACAGAACTGAGGGAATAGGGAAAAGGTGGAGGCTTTAAAAGGGGAAGACAGGAAGTGAAGTCAAAGGGGTCGGGCTCATGAAGGTCTTCAGCCATTGGTTCGAGCCCGGACGCGACATCACAGGGGCCGGAGCCGTCAAGGTCTCCTTCCATAGGCTCGGTCCTGGAAGTGACGTCAAGAGGACCAGGTGGAATCTCCCATGAATAGTCTGCAGGCAAGGGAGAAAAAGAGTCAGTGCACTCTGCCACATCCCGGTATGTCTCGGAACTGCCATGACTCAAGCTCTTTAGCTGCCATGTGCACGTGTGTGACAGAGTATAGGTTTACCGATTGAACCATTTCGTGATTGAGAGTAATGCCCTTAACCTTCATGCAGACTTTGCCTTTGAACGTTTTGTACACGTACGTTTTCGGACCCCCAGAAACAAATTCATCTATTAAGTCATCAGGATCTAGTTCGCCGGTGAGTTCACCTAAATAGTCACAGAGCAGCGGCGTGTACTGCCCGGGCAATGCTGTGAAGATAACGGAATCTGTATCATGATACAGAATCCTCGGCCCTAAACGATCCAACAAATCGTACAATTCTAGGCGGGCATAGGCCGTTGTGAACGCGGGGATCACCTGGGGATAATGTATTTGTCATCCGCATACCTCCACTGCACTTGAATGATTTCATCGCTGACAAAGCCAAAATAGGAGACCCGATACTCGTCAGAGAACAGGTAATCGAAGAATTCTTGGGTGTGTTTAGCAAACATAGTGGTAAGTTGGTTAGGCTTCTGACCGAATTTTCCCCAAAGAGAATTCAGAAATAACTTACATATTTGTCTCTTAGTGGGATTTCAGGCTGTGTTTTCACGCTCCAATAATTGCTGCCACTGCTGCTGCCGCTGATGCTGTTGCTGCCAAACCTGTTTTCAGACATGACCTACATTTAATCAAAGGTTACATTTATGAACAAAGAATATAATAATTTGCAATCAATGTTATTTTGGATTGGCTCCAGCAGACCCCTGTGACCCTGTGTTCGGATTCAGCGGGTTGGATAATGGATGGATGGATGGATGTTATTTTAATGAAAAAAGTAATATAAAAGCTATCCTTTAATTTCAGGGTAAAACCCTGTAAAAAGCATACATATGTATCAAATGTAAACTCATTTCGGGTATGGAATTGTACACAGGAGACTCTAATTCTACTAACCGATCCAGTAACCAATCAGTCAGCTGCTCCAGTCTTTCTCGGTGTCTCCGCTCGTTGTAATGCTAAGGGGAATATCGGGGTGAATAACGATTTCTATGTCAATGTCCATAGTCAGAGTGAGGTGTTGCCGGCAAAGAGGTCCTCTGGAGGGCTGAACATCGGCTATATAATTAGAGGGCATTGATGATAGTGGAGGAGAATGCAGGAGTTTTGAACGAACACTGAACTCAGAGGGCACAGGAGAATGCTGAAAGCTGCTCTCAGCGGTGTTTGGGGGGATCTGCCTGTTTTGGTAGATTGATAGATTTTCTGAACTGTCCAGCACTTGCATTAAAACACCTGGTGGATCAGGACCTGGAAATAAAGTTTGATCTTCTCATTTAAAGATATCTTTTCACAAAATCTGGAGTTATGTATGCAACCTATGTTTCTTCGATAAACTGAAACCTAAACTGACACTTACTGCGATTGGACAGATCAGGGGAAGCCGTTTGAGAAACTGATTGACATTGTAAAGGGTTATCATCTAGAAAACAAAATGTAAGCTTTTATTAAAACAACATTTCCCCCGGCCGAGCCACCCTACTGCGTCAGGGGAAAACCCTTGAGAAGCTGCTTCAGCTTGTAAAGGGTGCAAATAAAATGGTTTGCAACATCTAATTATATGATAGATTTTCATTTTAAAAACACCCTTTTATTAATGTATCATGACAAATTTTCCATTATACCTCTGTACTTATACCCAAATATTCACACACACACACATGCACGCATGCATGCCATTCATGCGCTGTTCATGCGCTTAATTAAACCCTGCACGTTTTAAACCATGTCACACCTTTTCATGCCCAGTTCAAACAGATAGAAACATGTAAATATAAAAATTCGATTTTTATGATAGCTAGACAGACTCACACATTATAGGCTATTTGTAATCAAAGTACTCTTTAAGAAAATACACACGCAATTCTTACACCAAGATGGATAAAACCTTTTTAAAACAGGCAGCCTGATCTCAGATCCCCAATGTATTAAGATATAATCTCATAAATACTGGAACATATAATAATCATTTACCCAATTATTCAACAATACACTTGATACGCCTAAAAATCATCCGGAAATTGGGGCTACTAGTCTGTATTAAAATAATTACATTTCATTTAGCGAAATGAATGAAAACACAGTTGCAGTAAGCTCCTGGACACTGTTCAGCATGAGCGCACATACACACGAGTGCTCCTACACACGCACACGCATGCACGAGCATGCATACACAGGAGTGCGCATACACACACACACATGCGCGCACGCACGCATGCAGTTCATGCGCTTAATTAAATCCTGCACGATGTAAACAAATATAATTTTTAAAAAGGTTCTTACCGTTTTCCGAGTCAACTTGGATATATAGTCCTAAGGAAAAAATTTAAGGATTCAGCCATACATTTTTAAAACAACCTTTATTAATGTATCATGACAAATTTTCCATTATACACCCGTATTTATACTCAAATATTCACTCACACACACACACAAACAGTTCATGCGCTTAATTAAACCCTTCACATGTAAATCCTCATCATTCCCTTTCATGAATGGTTCAGTCAGATAGAAGCATGTAAATATAAAATGCTACAACTTATACACAAACACACATGAGCATGCTTACACACGCCCACACGCACGCACCCACACGTCCACACACAGTTTATGCTCTTAATTAAACCCTGTACATTTTAAACAGATAATTTTTAAAAAGGTTCCTACCCAGTCTACTTGGATATATAGCCCTAAGGAAAAAAATGTAAGGATTCAGCTATCCGTTTTTTAAAGCATTCTCATTTGACGCGTATAATAATCATTAATAGGACTTACCGTGATCCTGGGTGTCAGGGCTCTCTGGAGAATAGTCTGTATTAACAATAATTATATTTTATTCAGTCCTATCCATAAAAAATATAAATCAATGTTCTAAGAAGATCATGAAGACGCACCAGATTCGGAGTCATCTTTTCGGTCTTAGCGGTGATGGACAGAGTCTGATTGAAGTCTCATTTATATAGAAAAATAAGAACAGGACTATTTTGAAATTTGGACAGTGATTTCTTTTAGCAAATGTGTGCCATTTGCCATCCATTTTAAACGGTCAGATGTATAATTTCTGATGTCTGGCCAAAGGTTAAGATCTAAATACCTGTACAAAGATAAATCTGGTATTTTTTAAAAAGCCTCCTTTGTAATAAGATTTCTTTAAGCAGATGTCTGTTCCCTCTTTAAGCTCCTTTTACACTGACCCCGGAAGATACGCCTTGAGGTTAAAAGATTTATGTGTGAATCATCTCTTGAATCAGGAAACACACATGCTGCCTCTGAAGTGTGAATCTCCCCTTCCATCAAAATGCTCTTGACAAATACCTTGGACAATCAGGTGGTGGGGGGGGCAGGATTAAGTAGGGGCGGGGACAGGCTGTAATTCACCAATCAACCGACAAGGGCGGGGAAGCATTATTTAAATCAACCAATCAGATGAAAGGGGCGGGGCATATAATGTAAATCCACCGATCAATGGAAATCATTTTGATTGACAGTTTGACATATACCCCTGACGTATTACTACTCACACATTTCAAAAATTTATTTCAAACCCTGCTTTTTTTCTGTAAGCAGATGGCACTCTACATGACTTTTAATTGGGGGGATGTAAAATGATTACTGTTCCTGGATTTGGTCACTTTAAGGACAGCTGTTTTATTTTCCTTTTCTAGTTCTAATGTTGTTTAGCAAACACAAGATACCAAATGAATGAAACTCTTCTGTTTGAGCAATTCTAAACACTCCTGTTTCTTTTTTTCTTGTGGTCTGCTTTACATGCATTGTACTTTATTGGTGAGAGCTACTTACTGTCAGCTCTTGCACATACATGAGCCTGCCCATACGAGTTTGATTTTGATGGAATGAGTCACAGACTGGTCTGACTGAGTCAGTGGGGATGTTCAACTAAACGTTCAGTGGTTACTGAAGCATGCTGCAATTGCCTTTAACTCACTTTATGTAAATGAAGAGGACCTATATAAGAAAGGGCAGAGCAGGCTCTTTCTTCTTAGACTGCTTTCCTTTAATATAAGTATTGTCATAATTCACATTTTCTACAACTCTGATATGGCCAGGGTGATTTTCTTTGCTGTTTTGTGCTGGGCTGGTAAAATCACTTCAAGAGAGGCCCATCAAATCAATAAGCTAAATGACTGGACTAGCTCAGGTATGGGACACGCTCCGCTGTAGGCAGTAGCAAAGGAGAGAATTAAAACAGAACTATACAGTACTAAGAGCCAATATCACACACTGAGTACTTTCAGTCAATAAATTATTCAACAGAAGTGTGTCAAGAAATGATACTTGGGCTACTTTATACCAACAGCAAAATGTCTGAATGATGCCTCACTGTGACTGTCAAGTCAGTAGTTTTCTTTCTTTTTAAATTGTCTTCCTTTTCAGTCATGCTATGTTTATATAATTATGTATCTATCCATCTATCTATCTATTTATATATTTGTTTATTTAAAGGGCTTGTATAAAAAGCCAAATTTCCTACAGAGACAAATAAAAATCTATCTATCTATCTATCTATCTATCTATCTATCTATCTATCTATCTATCTATCTATCTATCTATCTA
>JANRMT010061414.1:37038391-37070851 GCA_026402145.1 Polypterus bichir lapradei | reverse complement strand
CTATCTATCTATCTATCTATCTATCTATCTATCTATCTATCTATCTAAATGAAGTCTGCAACTGAAAATTGGTGAAACAGTTGTGTGGTGTGATGAGGGCTTTTAAGGAGAGCTAGGTACACAATTGAGATTGTTTCTTAATTAATTTTAACAGTGCTAAATTCTTGATCATGACACAATGCAAGTTTTTTCTTGATCATGACAATGTAATGTTTTTTAGAGAGAAGATGAATCATTAGAGCTGAACAGTGCCAAAGCTTCTAGCAGAGATGAAGAAATTTTAGCAATCTGCAAACTACATGGGTTACATGGGAAACCGACAATTGAAAATCAGCTGAAAGCTTTGGATGCAGAATTTCGTCACCTAAAGGACC
Organism: Polypterus bichir lapradei; assembly: GCA_026402145.1. Classification (NCBI taxonomy): domain Eukaryota; kingdom Metazoa; phylum Chordata; class Cladistia; order Polypteriformes; family Polypteridae; genus Polypterus; species Polypterus bichir. The sequence goes on along the minus strand of JANRMT010061414.1, from coordinate 37,070,477 downwards.
TGGGTCATTCGGCCAGATCGGACTATGTACAAATGCTCTTTAACTGGAAATCAAAGATGGCAGCCAAGGTAAATGATGCAAATTATTTTTAGTTTTAATTTGTTTTGCATTCAAAAAAATTCTAAACGGCTATTTTTTTTAAGTGTGGATTATAAGAATAAAATTGTCTTCGGAGTTGGAAGTATAAGGTTTTATTGATGATTGCAGTTTGGGAAGAATTATAAAATATGTTGGGTCAAGTTTTTTCTCATTTTAGGTGATATCCTGAGAAAGTTTGCCAACTATTGATTTAAAGTTGTTTAATTCAAAAGAATACCTAATGATTTATGATGCACTGATATGGAAATTCTGGGTGGACCTGAAAACCGATATGTTTTTGTCCACCATTGCTACTACTGTTAAGTGATGGCTGGTATTTTTTTTTATTTACTTCAGGTTTCGGGTTTCAGCAGCATGTAAAACAGAGATATTTTTTTTTAACTCGCTGACTTTTACGCCCTTCTTTGCTATAGATCTAAGCAGCCAGTACTTTCTCTGAGAAGAAAAGCAAGATATGGCCCATCTCTATAGCAAAAATAGTCCAGGTCATGTACCAAAATCTGCTTAACATACAAATTTTGGGTAACTTAAGCACATCAAGACACCATGCTGTTGCATAACATGGCATTTGATATATACACAAAAAATGAATCCATATTCTTTGTGCAATAATCAAATATATTTGACTTTAAGTAAAAGAAAAATGAAAAGTACAATGAGGCCAGTAACCCTGGCTTAATTTGGCTTTTAACAAAAAGAGGCATTTCTGCCATTTCACAACCAAGTCTTGTTTCTCTTTTCATTTACTATATTTGACACAGCTGAGAAAAGGCATTCACTGTCTATACTGTGTCACACACATGTACATGGGAGGCAGCTAAAGGGCCTGAATGAGAGTATTTCCATGCCAGACCAGGAGGTGGCAGAGTGCACTAACTCTTTATCTCACTTCTCTGCAAACTAGTTTTAGAAATTCTGCCCGGCCCTGATGACAGCACTTCTGGTACCCAGCCCCGACTCCATTGATGGTGTCATTTCCTCTGGTGACCTTTAAAGCTGCCATCTTTTGGCCACGAAGTCAGTTCTGTTCTGGACTCCGATCTGTACAACAATTATTCCTATTTTGCAGCCAGGAAACAATATACGGGTGGCTGTCCCAAACCTTTTTTATGTCTCCGGTCCATTATTGTGACAACTGGTACAAGGTGCCGATAGGTACTTGATCATTGCCTTGGCCAAGGTGGGGAAACGGGCTGTATTGCTTTTCCAATACTAGAGGGTGCAGTTATTTCTGAGATAGTTATTCAGTGTTTCAGTGTGGAACAGCTTGTGCTGCCACTTTTAAAAGCGCATCCACATCACACAATACAGAATGGCCATTATATGACCCAAATCATTATATGTCGAGCTTTCACCGTCATAGGTTTTTATTAATAGCAGTGGCTGGTACAGGTTGTTGTCCTGTTTCTTCTTTACCACAAATCTGGTCAACCTATAAATAATTTATTATTTTTTTTAATGTATTACGTCTCCATGGGTTTCCATCGTCTATAATATTGGATAGAGGTCCACAATTTACTTCCAAGTTTGGAATTCATTTTGTGAAAGGATATGTTGCAAGGTGAATTTGAATTCAGGGTACCACCCTGAAATAAATAGGCAAACTGAACGAGTCAACAAGGAGCTACAAAATTTTCTTCAATGTACAGTGTGATGGACGGCTGGCAGCTTAACCCAGCCAGGATGCCCCGATAAAGAAAAGATGGGGGAAGGCAGCAACGTTTGGACACTGCCTCCCCCAAGATGCTAGATGGCAGCTTCCCTGGAGTGTAGCGGTGCGGATTCCCACAAGAGTGCGGTTTCACAGTCCTGTTGGGTGCCGTGGGTGTCGCCATGGGAAGCTGTCAAAGGACCGGGGGAGTCATACTTTCCCTATAGCCTGGAAGTACTAATGGATCACATGGACAGGAACCCCAAAGTAGAAGAGCTTGCTGGGAGGTGTGGAGGAGATAATTACATTAATTTATTATTTATTTAATTGTTTATGGTGGCTGTGGTGCTTGAAAGGCACTTTGAAGAAAAAAAACAATGAAAAGAATTTTTCCGGCGCCGCATCCGAGTGGCAGCCTTTTCCAGCAGCTCCGTATATAACTTTATCTTTTACCTTTTTATCTCTATTTTTCTCTATTTCACTGATCACTTCTACCACTTTCTTTTATGTGGAATTGCTCCCTGGACACTTTTTACTATTTTTACTACTTGACATGGATTTTTACACTCTGAGAATCACCTATTCAAGTAGTCAGCTTAAAGCACTGAGAAGAAATGCTCATGCCGGTGTGGTTCCTTATTTACCTGACGAAAAATGGCGTTATAAACTGTCGGTGCCTTCTGTGATCCTGGGAAATGTGAACTCACTACCAAATAAGATCGACGAACTGGCTGTGCTGGTGAAAAATGTCAGAACCTACAGAGAATGCAGCTTGCTGTGTTTTAGTGAAACGTGGCTAACAGCTACCATCCCAGATGCTAACGTGGAGCTACACGGGTTTAGCACAGTTAGAGCGGACAGAGACGCAAGTACCTGCGGGAAGAAGAAAGGAGGAGGACTCGCTCTCTATGTCAATACAAAGTGGTGCAACTCAGGACATGTAAACGTTAAAATCTCCAATTGCTGCAGGGACATCGAACTGTTGGCCGTAAGTCTGCGTCCCTATTACTTGCCCAGAGAGTTTGGACACGTGATTGTTGTTATTGTTTACATCCCCCCTCAAGCGAACGCGGAGATAGCGAGTGACATCATCCATTCCGCAGTTGCTAAGTTACAAACGCAGCACCCTGAGGCACTTGTGCTAATCGCTGGAGACTTTAACCATGTAACGCTGGACAAAACATTACCTGCCTTCTCCCAGTATGTGGATTGTAACACCAGGGGAAACAGGACTATCGACCTACTGTATGCAAACGTTAAAGACGCATACAGCGCCACCCCGCTGCCTGCGCTTGGGAAAGCAGATCATAACCTGGTTCTGCTACAGCCTCAATACAAACCAAGAGTGAGGGCGCTACCAACAACCACACGCTCATTCAGGAAGTGGTCCCCTGAGGCAGAGCAGGCTCTGAGAGACTGCTTTGGAACTACAGACTGGGATATATTCCTGGGGTCACATAGTGAGAACATTGAAGAGGCTGTTGAATGCACAACTGATTACATCAACTTCTGTATGGACATTGTAGTTCCAGTAAGAACAGTACGCTGCTATGCTAACAACAAGCCATGGGTTACAAGTGACATCAAGGGCCTTTTGAACCAGAAGAAAAGGGCTTTTTAAGGTGGTGATCAGCATGAGCTCAAGCGCGTGTAGAAGGAACTCCGAGTCCAACTCAGGGCGGCGAAAGATCAGTACAGGAGAAAGCTGGAGCAGAAGTTGCAGAACAACAGCATGAAGGAAGTGTGGGATGGGATGAAGATGGCTGCAGCTTGAAGCGGGGTGCTGCCATCGAGACAGACGTGGAGAGAGCAAACCAAATGAACAACTTCTTTAATAGGTTTGATCACCCTAACCATCCTCCATGCATCCTCCAACCATCCTTCTGCTGATACCAGCATAGGTGAGACATCCCCACCCACAATTACAGCAGCCCATGTGAGCAGAGAGTTGAAAAGACTTCGTGCCAGCAAAGCAGCGGGTCCAGATGGTGTATCGCCACGACTGCTGAAGGCCTGTGCATTGGAACTGGGGAGTCCTCTACAGCGCATCTTCAACCTGAGCCTGGAACAGGGGAGAGTCCCAAGGCTTTGGAAAACATCTTGTATCACCCCTGTCCCAAAGGTATCACGTCTTAGTGAGCTGAATGACTTCCGGCCTGTTGCTCTGACTTCACACCTGATGAAGACCATGGAGCGGCTGCTGCTTCACCACCTGAGGCCACAGGTCCGCCACGCCCTCGACCCTCTGCAGTTCGCATACCAGGAGAAGGTGGGAGCGGAGGATGCCATCATCTATATGCTACACCGATCCCTCTCCCACCTGGACAGAGGCAGTGGTGCTGTAAGAATTATGTTTTTAGACTTCTCTAGTGCCTTCAACACCATCCAACCTCTGCTCCTTAGAGACAAGCTGACTGAGATGGGAGTAGACTCACACCTGGTGGCATGGATTGTGGACTATCTTACAGACAGACCTCAATATTTGCGTCTTGGGAACTGCAGGTCTGACATTGTGTTCAGCAATACAGGGGCGCCGCAGGGGACTGTACTTTCTCCGGTCCTGTTCAATCTATATACATCAAACTTCCAATATGAATCAGAGTCCTGTCACGTGCAAAAGTTCGCTGATGACACTGCTATTGTGGGCTGCATCAGGAGTGGGCAGGAGGAGGAGTACAGGAAGCTAATCAAAGACTTTGTTAAATGGTGCGACTCAAACCACTTACATCTTAACACCAGCAAAACCAAGGAGCTGGTGGTGGATTTTAGGAGGCCCAGGCCCCTCATGGACCCTGTGATCATTAGAGGTGACTGTGTGCAGAGGGTGCAGACCTATAAATATCTGGGAGTGCAGCTGGATGACAAATTGGACTGGACTGCCAATACTGATGCTCTATGTAAGAAAGGTCAGAGCAGACTATACTTTCCGAGAAGGTTGGCATCCTTCAACATCTGCAGTAAGATGCTGCAGATTTTAACAGACAGTTGTGGCGAGTGCCCTCTTCTACGCGGTGGTGTGCTGGGGAGGCAGCATAAAGATGAAAGATGCCTCACGCCTGGACAAACTTGTTAAGAAGGCAGGCTCTATTGTAGGAGTAAAGTTGGCTCTGTGGCAGAGCGACGGGCATTAAGCAAACTCCTGTCAATCATGAAGAATCCACTGCATCCACTGAACAGTGTCATCTCCAGGCAGAGGAGTAGCTTCAGTGACAGACTTTTGTCACTGTCCTGCTCCACTGACAGACTGAGGAGATCGTTCCTCCCCCACACTATGCGACTCTTCAATTCCACCCGGGGGAGTAAATGCTAACATTTTTTTTTTTTTTCATTTTTTTCATTTTTATTACTATTTAATTTAATATTGTTTCTTTGTATCAGTATACTGCTGCTGGATTATGTGAATTTCCCCTTGGGATTAATAAAGTATCTATCTATCTATTGTGGTGGATTGCCGGCATTTTACTCCGGCTCTCACCCCCAGGCCACCAGGAGGACCTCTCCCGACAGCATGATCATGCCCCGAGTTCCAGCAGGGCATCATGGACTATGTAGTGTTTGTACACAGCCCTGCTGGATACCTTGGGGGCCACCAGGCGTCGCTGTAGGGGGGCTCGTAGGCTCTTATGTGCCCTATGACACGGGAATGCGTCACGGTCACGTGACAGGAAGAAACGATGTGCTCCCGGGTTGAAGAAAAGGACTATTTACCCTGACCCGGAAGGAATAAGGACTTGTGGACTGTTGGATTGGGAACACTTCCGGGTCGGGGGATATAAAAGGACTGTGGGAGCTCCCAGACGACGAGCTGATTTGGGAGGCAGGGTAGCTAAGCGTCTGGGAGTTTGGAGGATTGGTTTATTGATTATTGTGTATTTGTTTATTGAGTATTGTGGAGAGGAGCGTGCTTTGTGCACTTTATTATTATAATAAATCCTATTATTGGACTTTTATCTGGTGTCTGACGTGTGGTCCGAGGGTACAAGGGTGCGAGAAAACCCTAATTCTGTCACACTATCTAAAAGAACTTCTTTATGCTTTTGCTCTGTGTCTGCATATCTGTCTGTTGGGTTAAAAGGGGCAACAGAGACCCCTGGCGTTTACAATCGTAAATTCAAATCAAGATGATTGGGTGGATTTGTAACCTATAGCTGAGATTTCTAGAAACATTTTAACCCATACAGCCTTTAAGATGTCCCTGTTTGAGTGTTTGTAAAGGTTTTATCCTTACCTTTTTGATTCCCTTCTTTCACTCCCTGTTGTACCCAGTGTTTCTAGTTACAGTCAGGTTCATAACTATTTGGACACTGCTGCAATTTTCAGAATTTTGGCTCTGTATACCACCACGATAGATTTGAAATAGAGCAATCAAAATGTGATTGAACACTTTCAGCTTTAATTCAAAGGGTTTAACAAAAATATTGGATGAGCTGTTTAGGAAAGACAAACTTTTATATACATGGTGCCTCTCTTTTCAGGTGCTTAAAAGTATATGGACAAATTACCATAATCATAAATATGATTATTTTCAATATCTGATTGAAAATGCTTTACTGTCAATGACTGCCTGAAGTCTGGAACTCATGGCCATCTCCAAGTGATGATGAGTTTCCACACTAGTGATAGTTTGCCAAGCCTTTACTGCAACTGACTTCAGTTGCTGCTTGTTCATTGAACTTTCTCATTCAGTTTTGTCTTCAAAATACATGTCCAATTGGGTTGATATTAGCCAGCTGACCTGGCCTTTGAAGAATATTCAACTACTTTGCTTTGAAAAGTACTTGGTTTACTTTCACAGTATGTTTTTGCTCATTGTCAATCTGTACTGTGAAGTGTTGTCCTATCAGTTTGTACAACATTTGACTGAATCAGAGCAGATAGTATAGCCCTATACACTTCAGAATTCATCCTGCTACTTCTGCCAGCAGTCACATCATAAATATACACTAGTGACTGACTTCCATTAATAGCCATGCATGATGATGCCATAAAACTGCCTCTACCATGTTTCACAGATGATGTGGATCATGATCCATTTCTTCTCTTCTCCATACTCTTCTCTTTCCAGCATTTTGGTATATATTGATCTTAGTTTCAGTTGTACAAAATAAATAGCTGACGAACTGGACAGGTTTTAAAAACATTTTCTGGCAATGTCTAACCTGTCCTTCCTATGCTTGAGGTTTACCAATGGATTGCACCTTGTTGTAAGGTTCTGCCACACCTCGTATACTGTTTATTCTATGCTATGAGGATCTATGGTGAAGTATCTTGTTCAATGGAGGGGCTATGAACCAGAGGACTTTTCCTGGGTTTAGTGTAATGCCGTACATCCACCTTGCATGTTGGCTCATTTTCATAACATCCGGGATAAGCCACTCCTGGATGAGCCTGTTGGTCTTCTGAGCATCATCTGTGTGGCAGATGAATTCCTGAACAAGCTCCTTCATGGAAAGCTTCACATTGGAGAACTAGGTGTTGTGCTTAACCTCTAATGATTTGACCTGTTTTAGCCTCCTAATCCCACTTGAAAATGCAGAATGAGATTCACTCCATGAAGAGATTATTAAAGGGGTACTTTTGGTTGTGACACCTAATATGAAGCTTCTCATCAGGTGTCAAACTCCAGGCTAACCACCAGCTTCTGTCACTTGAGGTACATAGTTTCCGTACATAGTTTCCCATGGGGGAAACCAGTAATGATTCATGTATAGGATCTTAGGCTGGATGACATTAGTTTCTTTATACCACTGAGTTAACCCAATGGACATGGGCACAAGGCCCATACTCTTGTTGTCAGTAAGCATGCTGATGAGTATCTGGCAGCACCCATTACTCACCCTGGCCACCATGTTGGCAGCAGCACCTGCAAGTTTTTTGATCACCTGGATGGAGTAGGAGAAGCAAAAGTTTTTTTTCTTGGTGGACTCTATCATCATTATAGACCTTAAGATGGAAGAGACCAGAGCCTTCTTCTCCTCTTGACATAATGCCACATCTGTGGCTTAGATGGATAGTAACCATCGACATGGGCATCATTGATGGGGTTGGTAATAGTATTGCAGGGGATTGAAGGCCAGGTGCCACAAATTTACTGCAAGTTATCAAGTAATGGACTGTGCCCTTCAGTACTTTATCATTGGCTTGAGCAGAAACCTGTGCAGTTTAGTAAACCAGTTCCCCAACATGGGCTCTTGTACCTGTGTGATGAGCCTTTTATCACTGGACAACCTGTCAAACACAAAAAAACACCCCACACACAAAAAAGGAAAAAGCATAAATAAAACATAACATAAAAAGGCAACAATGTTCCAAATCAAAAAATCTTCTCCCGGTGGGAAATATCCAGCTGTTCCAGGATGTCTTGCCACCACCTTGCTCCCTTCCTCTTGCAATGATGGCACCCCAGGAATTCATTACCTATAACATACCTGCTGTCATCAACCTGTGGCTATAAGTTTGATAAGTGAACTTGTAGATCCACAAGAGTAGTAGGGCATCCACAAGGAGAATGGGCTCTGGAATAAGGTCTCAGATGATGTAGGTGACTGGAGGTAGGGGTTCTGGGCCTCAGAGGATATTACCAGAGATGCAGGTTTTTTCCATCCATGTCCCTGGTGAAGAGGGCCTGGAAGGCCTATTCTTGGTGCTCTTTGGGCAGTGAGAAGCAAAGGCAAGGCAGAAAAGAGGAAAAAAGCATCAAGTGGCATTTTTTGCTGTTTTTCAGGATGGCCTTCAATGCACTATGCTCTTGGCCACAAACAGAACTCACGTAGGATGTAGTTTCTGTTCGGCTGTTGGTTGGAATTGGTTGGTTGCACTGGAGTGACATTGTCCCTTGAGGACTGGAAAGCTGCCAGTGGCTAAAAACATAAAAAGTGAGATTTTCACATGTTAGTGCAATATGTGCAATAACTATGTTAGTGTAGATTTGGCAGTTTGTATGATTGGCTCTCATCTTTGTAGGCCACATGCTGCTAAAGTGACGAGGCAAGTGTGTGCATGGAAAATCTAAGCCGTGAAAAATTTGGTTGATTGCAAGAGAATATCAAACTCCTGCCCTTTCATGTGACAGTCAGGGCTACCAGTGAGATATGCAAAGTGAGCAAGCCCTATACAATTATGGATCATCACCTCATGAAACTAGAGGTCAAGCCATATATTACACAAAAATGTGCAGACAGGACAGTCACGTGTGCTACTAGCTACAAAGAAATGCAAAGTTTGTCAGGTCCAACATTGTATTACTGTTTTGAAGAAATGAAAGGTGTAGCAGTCAGATATCAGTGAAGCACTAAAGATAAGTGGCAAATAGTTTCCCATTCATTGGCCTGCCTATGTCCACCTCCATGGCAGCATCCAGAAGCATGTTATCAGAAGACTCAAGGACAAACATTGCTGCAGACAGACAGGAATTATTGGTACTCTGAGGAAAGTAAGGGGAATCATTTGTTCCTTTTGGTTTGTGCATTAATCCTGAATCATGCCTTGGAAATCTGCCATCAGACCAACAGCACATGACTGTGCCATTACACAAAACAAAAAAAAAAGTAAGTTCACCATTCTCACTTACAAAGATGACTGGTACTTAGACTCATATGAGGCCTTAAAGGTCACATCTCTGAACTTGCCAAATCCAATGTGCCACATGCCCAGAGCCTGCTGTTTAACCTGCTGCTGCTAAGTGATCATGAAAACAAAAAAAAAACATATTTTCAGATGGGAACCAACAATTTCTTCAGTTTGAAAATTTTCGAAAGAGCAGGAAAAGACAATAATTTTGACTTCAAAAATACCTAGCTTATCTTTTAAGCTCAAATATTACAATTTGCTGGAACATACTCTCAACATAATCTTTCACATCACACTTACCCTGCATCACTATAATTTACCTTTGTGAGTCGCTCAAATTTTGTATTTGAAACTTTAAACAACTTTCTTCTCATTCTGAAACATCTATTTACTTTTAACACCAATTTTGGAATATGGTTGTTTCGTGTGTTGGTATTTAAAAGAACCTACAGTAAATTCAATATTGTTTTGTCTTGGTAGAGCAATATTTTACTCTACTTTCCCCTTTTGTATTATTGATTTGTAGCCTTTGTCAGAATGCCTCAAATCTCACAGACTTACCACTGTTTATAAGGTATTGTACCATATAACTTCTCCCCACCTTCCCTTCTACATCTAAAACCTCAGGCAATTAGGTGTAGTAAAAGACAAGCAGGAGTTAAGTTACACATAAAATAATGTATTATTGATAATATTCATAAATAATAACAATATGCAAAGTACATTTGAATATTGGCAACCATACAACCTGATAAATGGTGATGTGTAGTTTCAGGCGGCACATAGACTTGTTAGTTACTTAAAATGTCTCTAGTTAAGGCATCATTTTGTGGTCAGCTTTCTTCCGAACAGGCTGCATTGCCTGTCTCAATATGGCTGCCAAGCTGTGCTCTTCATTGTGTTGTCCTTTTCAGTTCATGGTGTGAGATGGTCTTACATCAGTTTGGTAAGAGAGAGAGAGTGAGGGAGTGAGCAAATTTATAGATTCTCTGTCCAACCCCTAGAGCCAATAGGACATTGTGGTACTTAAAGACTTTTGATACAAGCCAGTTCCAAACAGCCATACTTCAGACCAATGGGGGAATAGAACACCTTCACACCTGCCCCCAAAACCATATGTTAAGGTAAAAGCTTGGCAGTTAGGCAGCCTTGCTTTCTTGTGGGGGTTGAGAGAGAGACTTTAGCAGTGAAACACTTGCCAAACTGGTTTGAGGCACTTCCCCCCCAACCCTATTGTAAAATTCACTTTCCTGACTTAGTCCACTTTGTAAACATGAATGCTTCTCACTAATGTAACACAGAAAGCACAGAAAGCATTTGATAAGGTGCCACATGAGAGGTTGGGCATCAAGTTAAAAGAAGTGGGAGTTCAGGGTGATGTTTTTAGATCGGTGCAGAATTGGCTCAGACACATGAAGCAGAGGGTGATGGTGCGAGGAACCTCATCAGAACTGGCCGATGTTAAGAGTGGTGTTCCGCAGGGGTCAGTGCTAGGACCGCTGCTATTTTTAATATATATAAATGATTTAGATAGGAATACAAGTAACAAGCTGGTTAAGTTTGCAGATGATACCAAGATAGGTGGATTAGCAGATAATTTGGAATCCGTTATATCATTACAGAAGGACTTGGATAGCATACAGGCTTGGGCAGATTTGTGGCAGATGAAATTTAATGTCAGTAAATGTAAAGTATTACACATAGGAAGTAAAAATATTGGGTTTGAATACACAATGGGCGATCGGAAAATCGAGAGTACACCTTATGAGAAGGATTTAGGAGTCATAGTGGACTCTAAGCTATCAACTTCCCAATGGCTAACAGAATGTTAGGATATATAGCACGATGTGTGGAGTACAAGTCCAAGGAGGTTATGCTCAACCTTTATAATGCACTGGTTAGGCCTCATCTTGAGTACTGTGTTCAGTTTTGGTCTCCAGGCTACAAAAAGGACATAGCAGCACTAGAAAAGGTCCAGAGAAGAGCGACTAGGCTGATTCCAGGACTACAGGGGTTGAATTATGAGGAAAGATTAAAAGAGCTGAGCCTTTACAGTTTAAGCAAAAGAAGATTAAAAGGTGACATGATTGAAATGTTTAAAATTATGACGGGAATTAGTACAGTTGATCGAGACTTGTATTTTAAAATGAGTTCATCAAGAACACGGGGACACAGTTGGAAACTTTTTAAGGGAAAATTTCACACAAACATTAGGAAGTTTTTCTTTACACAAAGAACGATAGACACTTGGAATAAGCTACCAAGTAGTGTGGTAGACAGTAAGACGTTAGGGACTTTCAAAACTCGACTTGATGTTTTCTTGGAGGAAACAAGTGGATAGGACTGGAGAGCTTTGTTGGGCTGAATGGCCTGTTCTCGTCTAGAATGTTCTAATGTTCTAATGTTCTAATAACTAATATTCAATTTCTTTGCCTAAGTTACAAATAAAGGCATACAAAATATTTATCAACTTGTATGCAAAATCTCACATCACAACAAATATATACCACAGACTTTATTTTTTTCCAGTCACAAACAGCTTTCACATTACAGGGTGAGACATCTTCTTAGTCTATAAGGCTGTAAGTGTTTGGCAACCCTGATCAATAATTAAAATACTTAAATTACTTAAGTTTAAATATGTCACTCCTGAGTGTCTATAAAAGCAACATTCCATAAGCATCTATGATAATTTACTATTGTTAACAATGTTTAGCAGGGAAACGGACTAGCCACATCAGCTTAGGTTGCCAATAATGAGCCATAATGCCCCATATTGTCCCGGTCTTACCACACTCAGATACACAGGGTTATTGTAAGGTCCAACATTGGCTAGGCTAACCTAAGGTCTTAAAAGTAAGAGTTTTTCTTGGTTTCCTGTCTCTCTCTATTACCTTTGTAAATAACATTTAGACTGGGTGGATTCTTGTGAGAACTGGCTATGGGGATTGACTATGCTTTTTTTTGATTGCTCCAATCTCAGTGTTTGCCTCCGTGGCTAGTTCAGCTACTGTTGAGTCTAAATTCCTCTTGCTGAGCATTATATTTTGGCTGATCTCCAGCAAACACTATCAGTTGAGTCAGATCTTGTTTTCACTGGTATTTGGTGATGATTGTGTGCCTAGTACCTATTGATTTCTGTCTTCTCTGACACTGGTATCTTGTAAAGCTTTCTCATAAGCCATTTTGCTGGCCTCTCGCTTTATGTCTTTGTAGGTTTGTGGTTGGTTCATTAAGTGGTAGAGCATTATTAGGCATAAATATATTATGACATTAAAAAGCTAAAAATATTGAACAGGCCATTCAGCCCAACAAGCCCGTCCATCTATTCATTTAGATTGTCCAAAATACCATTCAGTTGAGATTTAAAGTTCCCTAAAGAGCTGCTCCCCACCACACTTTACATTTGTAATACTTTGCATTTACTTACATTAAATTTTATCTGCTAGAAATCTACCAAAGCCGATTTGCTATGCAAATCCTTCTGTTACAATTTAAATGATTCAGCATTATCTGAATGTTTGGTATCATCTGTAAATGCAACCAGATGATTATGTTATTGTCTATATCATTTATGCATATTAAAAAGAGTAGTAACCCCAGCTCTCATCCCTTAGGTACACATATCACCCAATTCTGAAAATTTTCCCACTCACAATAACCCTTTGCTTCCTATGTTTTAGCCAATTTTGTTTCCACCTACACACCATGCCCTGAATTACCACTTCTTTTAGTTTGATCACAAATCTTTTATGTGGTACCTTATCAAAAGCCTTCTGAGAATCAAGATAAATACTATTATATGCACTTATCTTATCATATGCTTTTGCTGCTTGCTCATTGAATTCTAAAATATTAGTGAAATACAACCTTCCTCATATGATTCCACTTTGAATATTGGGTAATACTCCTATTCTAGACACGTGCTGCTCAATCATTTCCTTAGTAATTGCTTCCATTAATTTACCTGTGATTCACATTAAGCTTACTGGCCTATACTTGGATCAGCCCAATCACTTTTTTTATGCAAGGTAATTTTTGCTAGGCATTAGTCTGTAGGAGTTTCTTTAGTGTGCAGAAATTTTCAAAATTTATGTGCCAAGGGTTTTATAAATTGAACAATTCAAACATGATTAAAATGCACATTGTAGATTTTAAGGGTATTTGTATACATTTCAGTCACACCATGTAGAAATTACAACACGTTATTATACATAGTGGTAAACCTATCTTTTGGAATTAGGGTCAAATACTTCAACCTCGGTCTCATCAGACCATAATACATTTGTCCACATGGCTGTGGGAGGATGGGTTTGCATTTTTGTAAAGTTTTGTCCGGTTTGGCTGTTTTTCTTTGTGAGAAATGTCTTTTGACTTGCTACCCTACCTCACAACCCAGACATATGAAGAATACAACTGATTGTTATCACATGTAGAGAACAACCAGTACTTGCCAAGAAATTCTGCAGCTCCTTTAAAGTTGCTGTAGGCCTCTTAGTGGCCTCCTGACAAGTTTTCTCCTTGTCTTCTCATTAATCTTGGAGGGACGTCCTGATCTTGGTCACTGTTGACCCATAGTTTTTTCCTTTTGTTGATGACTGTCTTCCCTGTTCTCCAAGGGATGTTTAATGCTTTGAATACTTTTTTGTACCCCTGTCCTGTTTGATACCTTGCAGTGATAAGAGCCCATTCATGTTTTAAAAGCATTTTGTGGATCATGGCTTTTGGAGTGGAGTATGTTGCAACCAAGAGGATATCAGAATAATCCTACCCCAAAAAGTGGGGTACTGTGTATAAAAAGTGTAAATTATATATGGTGTGACCAAAATGTGTCCAAATACCCTTAAATTAAAGTCTGTAATGTGTAGTTTCATCACACCTGAATTGTTTGATTTGAAAATTTAAACTGTGGAGCAGAGGGGGTAAAGCAAGGAAAAATTTCTCTTTTTTCCCAACATTATGAAGGGCACTGTACATACATATACAGGGTGAGCCAAAATTATGTTAACATTTGAATGGCGGAAACAATTTATTTACAAAACATAATTCATATGTGCAAGATGATTTCCAGGAATGTCTCAACCTGTTCGCCATCATGTTCAACACATGTACCATATTTAGCACATAATTTGTCCACAAAAATTGTATATAAGTATATACATAGCAGTACCATTAGTGTTAACATAATTTTGACTCATCATGTATACGAGGTGCAACACGAAAATAACCAGAATGGGCTTGGAGCTTTCTTGGAAAACCCTCTGGAGGTCATCTAGATGTGAATTATAGAACTATATCCCCTCCTACACTCCCTCTCAAACTGCCGACCGGCTAAGTATATCCTGTGAATAGCCTAGTCAGTATTTGCACAACAATCGCTACACGAGTTGCCGCGACAATATTGGGTGAAAAAATCAAACAGCGGAACAATACAAAACAACGCTCCCATGCACAATGCTTTTTCCATAAAGCAGTTTTTGACTGACAAAAACATTGCTGTCCTCAATCATCCTCCCTATTCACCCGACTTAGCTCCCTATATTTTTTATTTGTTCCAGAAAATCAAAAGTGACCTGAAGGGAACACATTTTTTGTCAATGGATTAAGTGAAGATAGAAATGGCAAGCCGACTGAAGAGCCTTAACCAAGAACACTTCCAGCACTGTTTCAATCAATGGAAGATATGTATGGAGCGGTGTAGAGATCAGGAGGGGGAGTACAGTAATCCCTCACTATATCGCGCTTCGACTTTCGCGGCTTCACTCTATCGCGGATTTTATATGAAAGCATAACTAAATATATAACGCGGATTTTTCGCTGCTTCGCGGGTTCTGCGGACAATGTGTCTTTTTACTTCCTGTACATGCTTCCTTAGTTGGTTTGCCCAGTTGATTTCATACAAGGGACGCTATTGGTGGATGGCTGAGAAGCTAACCAATCAGAGCATGCAGTTAAGTGCTCCTGACTGAGAAGCTAACCAATCAGAGCACGCAGTTGAGCTCCTGCGTGCTGAATGCAGTGTTAACCAGGAAGTATCGTCTCGCTCATTCAGCATCAACGTGTTTCACTGTGTAAAGAGTTGTGCTCTTTAGTGTTTATCTTTGTGCATAGTCAAGCCCTTCATTATGGCTCCAAAACAATCTGCTACTGCTTCAGGGGCCGTGCCCAAGCGCAAGAAGAAGAGGTTAACGATTGCCGAAAAGGTAAACGTTTTGGATTTGTTGAAGGCTACGATTCTTTTTATTTAAAAAGTAGGAAAGGAATATAAGACCTACGGCTGCAGTGTCCTTTTAACCAGGGTGCAAAACGAGTTGTAAGTGGATGTAATAAGGCAGTAGTCTGGATGGAATCTGCTTTAGGGATTTGGATTGAAGACTGCCAGAAGAAGAACAACGGCAGTGCTACACAATCGCCTGAAGTGGCATCATCGTGTCATTGTTGGTGAGTAACCATAATTAATTTTCTTCTTACAGTGCTTACTACATGTACTTACGTTTAGTGTCACTGTACACACATTTACTGTATACTATTTTTCTTGCATTGTACGTATTTATTGCTGGTGGCCTGTTTATCGTAATGGCTGTAACATATGTGATATCGGAGACACTCAATATCTTTAAAATAATATTTAGGTTTTACTGTATATAAACAGTGTGTTTATATACATAATTTCAATGAATCTTACCTAATATCTAAGAGAATACAAAGGGATTATGCTGTATAACTCTGCGGGGAATATTTATAAACAGTGCGGGAGAGTTTATAAGGGCTTAAAATATATAAAAATAACCATACAAACATATGGTTTCTGGAACGCAACCCCCACGATCGAGGAGGGATTACTGTATATAGAAGGTGACAATGTTTAGAATGCTGTAATCCATCCAGTTATTTTTGTGTCTCACCTCATATATATATATAGTTATTTCCATAAATATTTGGAAAGAGACGTTTTTCTAATTTTGGTTCTGTACATTACCACAATGAATTTTAAATGAAACAACTCAGATGCAGTTGAAGTGCAGACTTTCAGCTTTAATTCAGTGGGTTGAACAAAAAGATTGCATAAAAATGTGAGGCAACTAAAGCATTTTTTTAACACAATCCATTTATTTCAGGGGCTCAAAAGTAATTGGACAAATTAAATAACTGGAAATAAAATGTTCATTTCTAATACTTGGTTGAAAACCCTTTGCTGGCAATGACAGCCTGAAGTCTTGAACTCATGGACATCACCAGATGCTGGGTTTCCTCCTTTTTAATGCTCTGCCAGGCCTTTACTGCAGCGGCCTCCAGTTGCTGTTTGTTTGTGGGCCTTTCTGTCCAAAGTTTAGTCTTCAACAAGTGTAATGCATGCTCAATTGGGTTAAGATCAGGTGACTGACTTGGCCATTCAAGAATTTTCCATTTCTTTGCTTTAATAAACTCCAGGGTTGCTTTGGCTGTATGTTTTGGGTCATTGTCCATATGTATCATGAAACGCCACCCAATCAATTAGACTGCATTTAGCTGGATTTGAGCAGACAGTATGCCTCTGAACACCTCAGAATTCATTCGGCTGCTTCTGTCCTGTGTCACATCATCAATAAACACTAGTGTCCCAGTGCCACTGGCAGCCTTTCACGCCCAAGCCATCACACTGCCTCCACCGTGTTTTACAGATGATGTGGTATGCTTTGGATAATGAGCTGTTCCACGCCTTCTCCATACATTTTTCTTGCCATCATTCTGGTAGAGGTTGATCTTGGTTTCATCAGTCCAAAGAATGTTTTTCCAGAACTGTGCTGGCTTTTTTAGATGTTCTTTAGCAAATTCCAATCTAGCCTTTCTATTCTTGAGGCTTATGAGTGGCTTGCACCTTGTAGGGCACCCTATGTATTTACTTTCATGCAGTCTTCTCTTTATGGTAGACTTGGATATCGATACGCCTACCCCCTGGAGAGCGTTGTTCACTTGGTTGGCTGTTGTGAAGGGGTTTCTTTTCACCATGGAAATGATTCTGCGATCATCCACCACTGTTGTCTTCCGTGGACGTCCAGGTCTTTTTGCGTTGCTGAGTTCACCAGTGCTTGCTTTCTTTCTCAGGATGTACCAAACTGTAGATTTTGCCACTCGTAATATTGTAGCAATTTCTCGGATGGGTTTTTTCTGTTTTTGCAGCTTAAAGATGGCTTCTTTCACCTGCATGGAGAGCTCCTTTGACCGCATGTTGTCTGTTCACAGAAAAATCTTCCACATGCAAGCACCACACCTCAACTCCAGGCCTTTTATCTGCTTAATTGATAATGCTATAACGATGGACTTGCCCACACCTGCCCATGAAAAAGCCTTTGAGTCAATTGTCCAATTACTTTAGCTCCTGAAATGAAATGCTTTAGTTGCCTCACATTTTTACACAATCTTTTTGTTCAACTCACTGAATTAAAGCTGAAAGTCTGCACTTCAACTGCATCTGAGTTGTTTCATTTAAAATTCATTGTGGTAATGTACAGAACCAAAATTAGAAAAAAGCTGTCTCTTTCCAAATATTTATGGACCTAACTGTAGTATATATACATAGTAGTATGCGGCCGGGGCTCTTGCCCAGCCGGGATGCCTCCACGCTGCGAGGACCAGGGGAGCAAGCGTGGCCAGTATGTTACCTCCCCCGTGACGCTAGATGGCAACCCCCCTGGGTTGCAGTGGTGCCTTGGACTCCTGCAGGGCTTCTTGGGAGTTGGAGTTTGGTGCAGCCCTGTTGGGATCCGCAGGCGCCGCCAAGGGTTGCTGTAGCTGGAGTTGCTGAGCCCTTATGGGCAGTCCTTCTGCCACACCTGGAAGTGCTGCCGGAAATGAAGTAATCAAGCACCTGGAGCACTTCCGGGTGTATTATAAAAGGAGCCAGCAGCCACTACTCCAGGCGCCACAGTTGGGAGGAGGAGGACGAAGCTGCCTATGAGTAGTAGTGGAGAAAGAAGAGTGTGGTTTGGGGTGATTTACTTTGTATGTTGTTTTCGGACTGTGTTGGGTCTGTGGGACACAGGGAAGACGTGCCCCACGCCTGAAGAAAAATAAAAACCCTTTTTCATTTATTTCTACACGTCTGTGTCGGGTCAACGTTTATATAGCACCTTTCAGTCACTATATATAAATATATATATATAAAATCATATTAAATAATGTTATTTGATCCAGGTGATATATTACATTTCAGCCTATTTAATCCAAGCAGTACTTCTACTTCTACAACTGTCAAGTAATGAAGTACCTAAATAGTGTCCCTGTTACTTTAGGAGGGTTGTCTGATTCTTCACACATATAAACTTCAATAAAGTTCAAGTTCATAGTATTTGCCTTTTCACTGTCTATATTATGTAGTTCACTTCACCACACAAGAACAAAGAACACAACTGTTCTTTTAATACTAAAAATTGGAAGACACTTGTTGAGTCATATTTTACCTTGTAAAAGGATTAGATTTGACATGCTCAAAAAAGGTTTGGGGTAGCCATCTATATAATTTTCTTCCCTGTGAACCCCACAGGCATAACACAGTCCCAAGCACTTCATCAAACATCCAACCCTTCTTCTAGCACCACCATTTCTCCCAGACAACCTCGTCCTCTTCCTCCCGATTCTGGCCCTGAGTGGTGGTTGCCTGCCCTTTTTATAGCCCACCCAGAAGTGCTCCAGGTGCTTGATCACCTGCATCTGATTGTACCTCCGGGCAGGGCTGTAGAGTTGTCCAGCTGGGCTGTGTAATCCATGCAGCAGCCCCTGGCGGCCACCCCAACTCCCAACCGGTCTGTTGAGTACGAGTACTCCATCTCCCATGGAGCCCTGCAGGAGGTTGAGGAATCACCACCGGCCAGGGAGGCTTCCACAAAGCGTCCCGAGGGAGTTATTGAGTCGCCCATAGATGCTCACTCAGAACATATGTAGAAGGGGAGTCCCAGCCGGGCATGGGACCCGGCCACCCGCCACAATATATATATCTTCTATATATATAAAATTCTTTTCGCGTTTGAAGCGGAAATTACATATGACCACAACAGTCAGGTTACACAGAGAAAGTGAGACAGAAGCAGATTGAGAGAGAAGGTTCACAGGCTCCCTGATCAACGTATACCACAATCACAATTGACGGCCTCACAAACACCCGAACAGTGTGCTGAACAGAATCGAATTCGACGGATGCAGTATTCACAGGCTACCACGTCACACAGGCGTCAGGGTCTGTATATGGAGGGATTCAATTATAACACTGAAAAAGATTACTGCCTACATCCAAAAGTTACAATAGGAGTATTGGACATCATGTGTGAGTACTGCCAAGCACAGAGGGTTAAATTTGAATCACGTGGGATGTGTTGTTCAGATGGCAAGGTGAAATTAACACCTTTAAGCCATCCACCTGAACCGTTGTTGTCTCTTATTTCTGGCGCAAATCCACATTCAACTCATTTTCTACAGAACATTAGGAAATACAATTTGTGTTTTCAGATAACATTGTTTGGCACCATGGCTGCTACCGAGGAGTCTGGCTTTATGCAGACATTTAAAATGCGGGGGCAAATCTATCATAGAATTGGGTCATTTATGCTGTTGCCTCATGAGAGCCACAAATTTTTCCCTTCTATTCAGTGAGCGAAGCCACTGGGTAATCTGCTAGTATATTATAAAAAAAATCCTGGAAAGGAAAAGTAGGGTGACGAGACATGATCTTCTCAGAAGACACTTAAAAGACCCGTGAGACGTAAACAATATCAAATAAGAGAGCACAGCCAGCAAAACACTCAGTCGTGTAAAGGCACATAGCACACACAGACCCTGTGCTCTCAGCACATATAAAGCGTATAAAGACAATACGTTATAGATGAAACATCAACGACTAAGCAAAGAAGAAACAGCAGCGCGGAGAAAAGAGACCCAAAAGCGTTGGAGGGAAAAAAAGGCAGATAAGAGATTATGAAAGCAGTGGAATTCGAAAGGCTCAAACAAATGATGGCGTGATACACATGCAGAGAAAGGTCAAGAATATGAAAGCAGTAAAATTCGAAAGTATTGTAGCATCCCAGCCAAGTTGAAGCCTTTTTTGTTTTAAGTGACTGTTAGGTCCGAATGAGGGAGGGCGGAGTACAGCACGGAAGACTGATAGCGGGGTATTGATTGATGCGGTAAGGGGGGGACGAGACCCGGGGGATGAGGGTTGAGGAGGAGGCTAGAAAGTTGTGTTTGGGGTTACGAAGTCGGCGATTGTTCAAGTAAAACTTTTGTGACACTTTATTACGTCAGTCACTAGAGTATCAAAAAAAAGATAGTAAAGATCGCAATAGCGCAAACAAAAGGAAATCAATCATCGGGACCAGGTGTAATTGAAAAAATAGCAGGACAAAGTGAGGTCAGAAATAAAAGGCAAAGAGCAGAAAACAAAGTCTTTTCGCCTTTGCATCATTCAATGCACAAAACGTAGATTTACACAATAATGGACCATACGCTTTGGTACCATACTGTGGTCCCGCAACAGTTAAAGCAACGTCAAGTTTAATTTCAAAGAAAACACAATTCGGTCAGGTGTATATTTATGATCACGAAGTGGCAAAAAGGACAGCGGCTGTACAGGCTTTAAAATGATTGACGGGAGCGCAACAGCAGCTGCCCCCTCTTCACAACGCGAGCAGCGGTATACGTCCTGCAAGAAAGACATTTAACCACGCCCGGGGCCGGAAATAAAGGACAAGTATTGTTTTTACAACGTCACATGAGACAAGGCAGTGAGCCATCATTTAAAACAACTCCACCGACATCTAACCTAGCAGTTGTTGGATTGCTTTTGGCAGACACGCATCATGTGCTCCCAGCTCTTAAAACAATGACATGCAATAAGCAGTACTGGCAGCTCGCCAGCAGTAGAAAGACAGCAGATGATCTGACGGCATCTCCTTAGCGTGTGTTCAGCCGCACCCCCTTCACAATGTGAGCAGCGTTATACATCCTGCGAGAAAGAGATGTAACCACGTCCAGGGCTGGAAATAAAGGACAAGTATTGTTTTTACAAAAGTTTTTAAACTAAAAGTGAAAATAATGCATATGTAACAATTGAGGGAATTGAGCAGGGGGCGGAGCCCCCTAGTATATATATATATTTTTTACCAAACTTAGTTTTCTAATTTCTAGATTTCCCAAAACACAGAACTTGGGAAATAACAAATCACTTAATTAGCCCAGGAGTCCAATTAAAAACAGATGCTGGTTGGAACAAAAACCTGCAGCCACAGTGTGCCCCAGGACCGAGGCTGGGAAACACTGGTGTAGTGAACTCGGACATGATGTGCTTCTGGGATCAGAACTGGAAGTGACGTGTTTCTTGGTGCCAGGACCAGAAGTGACTTGGTTCTTGGTGCCCGAACCGGAAGTGAGTTGCTTCTGGGTGCCGGAACCAGAAGTGAAGTCTTCAGAGTTGGATCAGACAGGTTTTCCTTTTTTTTGTCTACAGAGACAACAGAAGAAAGTTTAGCACACCCCACCACTCCTTGGCCTGGCGTGGAATTACCTTCACTTGATCCATAGAGCTTGCTCCAATTCACACGTGTGTGATAACCTTTTCTGTAATATTTCTCTCCAATTGTCTTTTAGCCTCTCTAAGGAGTTCCTGAAGGCTCTGGATGTTGTAGGACTGTCTTGGTTGACACGTCTCTGCAACATTGCATGGACATCGGGGACAGTGCCTCTGGATTGGCAGACTGGGGTGCCTTTAAGAAGGGGGACCGGAGGGTGTGTTCCAACTACAGAGGGATCACACTCCTCAGCCTCCCTGGAAAAGTCTATTCGGGGGTTCTGGAGAGGAGGGTCCGTCAGATAGTCGAACCTCGGATTGAGGAGGAACAGTGTGGTTTTCGTCCTGGTCGCAGAACAGTGTACGAGCTCTACATCCTTAGCAGAGTCCTGGAGGGTGCATTGGAGTTTGCCCAACCAGTCTACATGTGTTTTGTGGACTTGGAAAAGGCATTCGACCGTGTCCCTCGGGGAATCCTGTGGGGCGTGCTCCGGGAGTATGGGGTACCAGACCCCCTGATACAACCGGTGTCAGACCTTGGTCCACATTGCCGGCAGTAAGTCGAACCCGTTTCCAATGAGAGTTGGACTCTGCCAGGGCTGCCCTTTGTCACCTATTCTGTTCATAACTTTTATGGACAGAATTTCTAGGTGCAGCCAGGGTGTTGAGGGGGTCCGGTTTGGTGGACTCAGGATTGGGTCACTGCTTTTTGCAGATGATGTTGTCCTGTTTGCTTCATCAGGTCGTGATCTTCAGCTCTCTCTGAATCGGTTTGCAGCTGAGTGTGAAGTGGCTGGGATGGGAATCAGCACCTCCAAATCCGAGACCATGGTCTTCAGCCGAAAAAGGGTGGAGTGCCCTCTCAGGGTTGGAGGCGAGATCCTGCCCCAAGTGGAGGAGTTCAAGTATCTCGGGGTCTTGTTCACGAGTGAGGGAAGAATGGAGCGTGAGATCGTCAGGCGGATCGGTGCAGCATCCGCTGTGATGCGGGCTCTGCATCAGTCTATTGTGGTGAAAAAGGAGCTAAGCCGTAAGACAAAGCTCTCAATTTACCAGTCGAACTATGATCCTACCCTCACTTATGGTCATGAGCTATGGGGTAGTGAACGAAAGAATGAGATTGCGAATACAAGCGGCTGAAATGAGTTTCCTCCGCAGGGTGTCTGGGCTTTCCCTTAAAGATAGGGTGAGAAGCTCAGTCATCCGGGAGGGGCTCAGAGCAGAGCCGCTGCTCATCCGCATCGAGAGGAGTCAGAGGAGGTGGCTCGGGCATCTGATCAGGATGCCTCCTGGACGCCTCCCTGGTGAGGTGTTCCGGGCACGTCCAACCGGGAGGAGGTCCCGGGGAATACCCAGGACACGCTGGAGGGACTATGTCTCCTGGCTGGTCTGGGAACGCCTTGGGATTCTCCCGGAAGAGCTAGAATAAGTGGCCAGGGAGAGGGAAGTCTGGGACTGTCTGCTCAAGCTGCTGCCCCCGCAACCTTACCTTGGATAAATGGAAGAAGGTGGATGGATGGATGGATGGATGGACAATTGCTTTCATCCTCTCATATGCCCTATTGTTTTGTTATTGTATTAACTGTCTACATACTTAAAACCTTCTCTTAATTTTTTTACTTAGGCTTTGTTGCATCTGCTCAAAGTTTACCCTAGTAAAATTAAATGTAACTGCCAAAACATAGTGAAATCTCTCACAATAAAAGACTCTTTGTGCTTTTAACTTGTTTCTGTGCTCGTTTGTGTTGGATGTTTGGGGAGCTGGAGCACTCCCGGTGTCCATAGCTATTAAACTGATGGAGGGTCCATGACTTGCAACTGAGACAGAGCTTTCTGACAATGGGCAGTATGTTTCATTCCAGAATGTCTTGATGGTCTTGAGATTTCTTTGTTCCCTGCACAGACTCAAGGTACCCTGTGCTAGACACTGAAAAGCAGATGCAACTAATTTGTAATGCAAACATACAGACCTGATGAGAATACTGAAAATACACATGTGTGAATTTAAGTGGGTGGGAGGTGCCAAAAAAAAATCTACCTTTGCCAGCATTGACACAAATAGAAAGTGGGAGAAAATAAAAAACAATCAAATTCTGCAAACATCAGTACAAATGGAGCAGAAGGCAGATGATAAATAATAGAACAACCAATCAAATGTTGCTTAAAATGGAAAAGCCAATCAGAGCACAACTTTAGGAATAAACTATCATGCCAATCACACTCAGTGATTTTTGCACTGCAGGCAATAGGACCACATCTAAGTATTGCTGCACTGAGTCTATGTCCATTCAAAACTTTTGAAATTCACCCAGTATTAAAACAGTGTCAGGTATATCAGGTGTAAGACACTAATCTGTAATATTTAAAATTCTGTAATACTTGAATGCACTATGAGTCGCTCTGAGAGGAGACAGTTCATCCATGTTTTCTGAGACTGAGCATTGCCCATTATAATATGTAGCAGGCCAGTTCATAATACTTCCTGCCTTGCTTTAATTCTTGCTCTGGCTTCGCTCTCCCTGTGACTTCTCCCAACTTTTTGCAGCTTGTCCAAAAAGCAATTGAAATGAGATAACACTCAGTTTGTAGTTTGTGATGATAGCAGAAAAAAATCCATGTATATAGATTCTAGTGGCAAGCTAGATGCTAGATCACAACAAATTGTAACATTAAAACTATTAACTAGTAAAATAAATTGAAAAACATTGAGAACACAAAGCTTTTGTAGGAAGCAACTACCTGCACAAAACAAACCATTTGTATTTTGAGCAAATTCACTGGAGAGTTAACAGACATCAACTTAGCATATAAAAAAGGTGATCCAGCCAATTGAAAGAGGCCAGTTAACTTAATGTTTACCACAGTTAGTTAATGTAAGGTAGGCCTTCATAGGTCTTTGAACTACTTCCTCTAGCCACCAAAGGCTCCCATATCTTTACTTACTGAAAGTAGAGGACTTGTCTGACAAGATGGGAGTTGGGCATTCTGATGCAATGTCACAGCCAGCATATCTGCTTCCTTAAGGTCATGGCTTCAAAGCTTCTTGTTCAAAGATTGTTACAGAAAATTTTCCAGAGAGGCCCCTGTTTGAATCTCTTAGGAGTTTTTAGATGAATCTCTTTGGAGTTTTTAGGTGACAACAATAGGTACCTCAGATCTTGCTGCCATATGGAAGATAAGTGATGTAAGCAACATAATAATCATTCAGCTTGGTTTCTTTCCTGAAATTAAGGTTCCTGAAGAACCAATGGCAGATTTTTCTAAAGGAGGTGCCAGCAAAACTCATGCAGTATTGAACATCTTTGTTGGTGGTTTCCTTTTGGTGCAGACATGTGAAAAGTGCTTATTGGTATGATGTGCTTTGTTTTTAGTTTTTATCATGTTCTTTTCCGTACTTACTTTTTAACTAATGGGTTCCCATATGGGTTTTTGAGTTAAAATGTTTCACCAGTTTTTTTTTGTTTTAGTTTTTATTTTAAAGGAGATACCATCTTGATTTCCAAGGGTGCCACCATTTTGAGGAATTTTTATTGGTGATTACCATTGAGTCGCTAGGTTCAGGTAGCAGGAGGTGCACGCACAAGATGTCAAGAGTATGATGGGACAAAGGTCCATTTCAGATGATGCAAAACAATTTAAAGAGAATGTGTGTTTCAGGTTGCAGGGGTTTATTTAGGAACTGTCTTACTAATTTCAAGTTTAGGATTATGTATTTGGGATTTGATGATTGTGCTTTTTTATTTTAAAATTTTTATTTTATTTTCGAAAAAGCAAAATATTATAATTGCATATTATTTAACCAAATCAATAATAATAACATAACATTTATTTCAAAATCAATCAAGAGTAAGAAAAAGAAAAATAGAATTACAAAGAGAAAAACAAAAGAAAGTTCATCCTGTACCTAAGAGAAAGAGGAAAGGAAGAGAGACATGAAGAGAAAAACCTTCTCCAACTTTTTAAAATTTAACCCCTTTAATGGAAGGCATGTCTTTAGAAGCACTTGCTTCACAATGGGTCTATGGATGCAATTCCTTTAGTTTTTGAGCTCCGCATGGTCCTGCTGTCCAGTGTGATTTCTTTTTTTAACTCGGCAGTAATAGTGGCAGAGCTACAGACTTCATTTACTTGGGTGAAAGTTTTATGGTAGATTCGAGACCAAAGAAACCCTTCTTCTTCTGCTTCTTTCAGCTGCTCCCATTAGGGGTCACCACAGCGTATCATCTTCTTCCATATTTTTCTTTCCTCTGCATCTTGTTCTGTTACACCCATCACCTGCATGTCCTCTCTCACCACATCCATAAACCTTCTCTTAGGCCTTCCTCTTTTTCTCTTGCCTGGCAGCTCTATCCTTAGCATCCTTCTCTCAATATACTCAGCTTCTCTCCTCTGCACATTTCCAAACCAACACAATCTCACCTCTCTGACTTTGTCTCCCAACCATCCAACATGAGCTGACCCTCTAATGTACTCATTTCTAATCCTATCCATCCTCATCACACCCAATGCAAATCTTAGCATCTTTAACTCTGTTACCTCATCTGCTTTCTAGTCAGTGCCACCATCTCCAACCCATATAACATAGCTGGTCTCACTACTGTTCTGTAGACCTTCCCTTTCAGTTTTGCTGATATCCATCTGTCACAAATCACTCCTAACACTTCTCCACCCATTCCACACTGCCTGCACTCTCTTTTTCACCTCTCTTCCACACTCCCCATTATTCTGTACTGTTGATCCCAAGTATTTAAACTCATCCACCTTTGCCAACTCTACTCCTTGCATCCTCACCATTCAACTGACCTCCCTCTCATTTATTCACATGTATTCTGTCTTGTTCCTACTGAGCTTCATTCCTCTCCTCTCTAGAGCATATCTCCACCTCTCCAGGGTCTCCTCAACCTGCTCCCTACTATCGTTACAGATCACAATGTCATCAGCAAACATCATAGTTTCTCCAGAGATGTATAAAATCAAGTCTTTCTTTGACCACTGCATTCAATAATTTTCTGGAATTTACATTCCAGAGGGAGATCTTTCGATCGATTAAATTTTACTGCTATGGAAAGGCTGTCTTGGGTGGAACGTATACATTCCGAAAAAAAGATCATGTTTTGGGATGGAATCCTATAAGCTTTGTGAGGCAAAAAGTGGATGCGTGGAATATGATGATGTACACAGGAAAAGATACAGAACATGTAAATGATGTAAGAGGGGTTGATGTGAGTAATTTTACAAAACTGTCAAGGATTGTGCTTAACACTTGTGGTGAAGCTACTGAATTAGGGTTATCTGATAGGATTAGACAATTACTACAGCAGTCTCGAGCTGTATGAATTTTTGAATTCGGTGGAAACTGATGGGGCAGGAACAGTAAGATCAAACAGAAAGGACCTGCCAAAATCTGTGATGATGAAAAAAATGAAATTGGGAGAAGATGCCGCTGCATTTAGAAATAAGTTGATAGCTTTGAAGTGGAAGGATAAGAGAGATGTTTGTATGCTGAGCGGACATCTCATAACAGATGTGTAGTGTTTGTCATACAAGCAGAGAAGGAAAGCGATATACTGCTGCAGACACTCAACTGGAGTACTAAGTGAAAAAAAAATTGGTACATAGTGTAAATAAATCTATAAAAAAAAACTAACATGAAATTAGCATATTGTTGCTAACAAATAAATGTGACTGAGGGCAAGTGAAAGAAAAAGAACCATTAGGGTTACTTTGGTCTCGAAACTACCATAAATCTGCGTGTGGCAGATTCACAGATTCACTGGCAGGATGATGACAACCTGTTGCTGCATCCAGTGCCATCTTTCACCTTTGCTCCTGGTTTAGCTGCATTGTTCTTATGTGTGAGTGGACGTTTCTTGTGGGGAGGGCTTCTGTTCTCTTTCTCCGATGTAGAACCCTCATCCTCATCTGAGTTCACCTCTGTTATAGCACCTGTTTATTTGACAACAGCAGTTTCAGATCGGGGGGAGCGTGAACGTGAGTGAGAGAATAGAACTGAATAAAAAAAAATCTTTTTTTTTTACAAGTACCATAAATTTACAGAGGCTGTTACAGACTCAAATCAAATATATGTTTCATCCATCCATCCATCCATCCTCTTCTGCTTATCCGAGGTTGGGTTGTGGGGGCAGCAGCTTGAGTAGAGATGCCCAGACTTCCCTCTCCCCAGCCACTTCTTCTAGCTCCTCCGGGGGAATCCCGAGGCATTCCCAGGCCAGCCGGGAGACATAGTCCTTCCAGCGTGTCCTGGGTCTTCCCTGGGGCCTCCTCCCGGTTGGATGTGCCCGGAACAACTCACCAGGGAGGCGTCCAGGGGGCATCCTGATCAGATGCCGAGCCACCTCTCCTCTCGATGCGAAGGAGCAGCGGCTCTACTCTGAGCCCCTCCTGGATGACTGAGCTTCTCACCCTATCTTTAAGGGAAAGCCCAGACACCCTGCAGAGGAAACTCATTTCAGCCGCTTGTATTCGCGATCTTGTTCTTTCAGTCACTACCCATAGCTCATGACCATAGGTGAGGGTAGGAATGTAGATCAACTGGTAAACTGACAGCTTTGCCTTACAGCTCAGCTCCTTTTTCACCACGACAGACCAATGCAGTGCCCGCATCACTACGGACGCCACACCGATCCGCCTGTTGATCTCACGGTCCATTCTTCCCTCACTTTTGAGCAAGACCCCGAGATACTTGAACTCCTCCACTTGGGGCAGGATCTCGCTCCCAACCCTGAGAGGGCACTCCACTCTTTTCCAGCTGAGGACCATGATCTTGGATTTGGAGGTGCTGATTCCCATCCCAGCCACTTCACACTCAGCTGCAAACCGATCCAGAGAGAGCTGAAGATCACGACCTGATGAAGCAAACAGGACAACTCATCTGCAAAAAGCAGTGACCCAATCCTGAGTCCGCCAAACCGGACCCCCTCAACACTCTGGTTGCACCTAGAAATTCTGTCCATAAAAGTTATGAACAGAATCGGTGACAAAGGGCAGCCCTGGTGGAGTCCAACTCTCACTGGAAACAGGTTCAACTTACTGCCGGCAATGCAGATCAAGCTCTGACACCGGTTGTAAAGGGACCGAACAGCCCTTATCGGGGGTCCGGTACCCCATACTCCCGAAACACCCCCACAGGATTCCCTGAGGGACACGGTCGAACGCCTTTTCCAAGTCCACAAAACACATGTAGACTGGTTGGGCAAACTCCAATGCACCCTCCAGGACCCTGCTAAGGGTGTAGAGCTGGTTCACTGTTCCGCGACCAGGACGAAAACCACACTATTCCTCCTGAATCCGAGGTTTGACTATCCGACGGACCCTCCCCTCCAGAACCCCCGAATACACTTTTCCAGGGAGGCTGAGGAGTGTGATCCCTCTGTAGTTGGAACACACGCTCCGGTCCCCCTTCTTAAAGAGGGGGGCCACCACCCCGGTCTGCCAATCCAGAGGCACTGTCCCCGATGTCCATGAGTTGTTGCAGAGACATGTCAACAAAGACAGTCCTACAACATCCACAGCCTTGAGGAACTCCGGGCATATCTCATCCACCCCCGGGGCCCGGCCACCAAGGAGTTTTTTAACCACCTCGGTGACCTCAGTCCCAGAGATGGGGGAGCCCCCCTCCGAGTACCCAGGCTCTGCTTCCTCATTGGAAGGCATGTTAGTGGGATTGAGGAGGTCTTCGAAGTACTCCCCCCACCATCCCACAACGTCTCGAGTCGAGGTTAGCAGTGCACCATCCCCACAATATACAGTGTTGACACTGCACTGCTTCCCCCTCCTGAGACGCCAGACGGTGGACCAGAATCTCCTCGAAGCCATCCGAAAGTTGTTCTCCATGGCCTCCCCAAACTCCTCCCACACCCGAGTTTTTGCCTCAGCAACCATCGAAGCCGCATTCCGCTTGGCCTGCCGGTACTTATTAGCCACCTCCAGAGTCCCACGGGACAAAAGGGTCCTCCTCGAACCGCCACCTTATCATGGTGGAGGGGTTTGCGTGTCCCAATGATCCTAGGAGCTCTGTTGTCTTGGGCTTTATGCCCCTGGTTGGGTCACCCAAGCCAAACTGGTCCTACGTGAGGGATTAGACAAAGAGCGGATTGACCAAACCTCCTATGAAGAACAAAAACCTTGGACGACATTTTCCCTCGCCTGGACACGGGTCATCGGGGCCCCCCTCTGGAGCCAGGCCTGGAGGTGGGGCTCGATGGCGAGCGCCTGGTGACCAGGCCTGCACCCATGGGGCTTGGCCGGGCACAGCTCGAAGAGACAACGTGGGTCCCCTTTCCCATGGGCTCACCACCTGTAGGAGGGGCCAAGGAGGTCGGGTGCAGTGTGAGTTGGGTGGTGGCCGAAGGCGGGGACCTTGGCGGTCCGATCCTCTGCTACAGAAGCTGGCTCTTTGGACATGGAATGTCACCTCTCTGAAGGGGAAGGAGCCCAAGCTAGTGCGCAAAGTCGAGAGGTTCCGGCTAGATATAGTCAGGCTCACCTCGATGCACAGCTTGGACTCTGGAACTAATCTCCTTGAGATGGGCTGGACTCTCTACCACTCTGGAGTTGCCCCCGGTGAGAGGCGCCAAGTGCGTGTAGGCATACTTATTGCCCCCTGACTTGAAGCCTGTTCATTGGGGTTTACCCCGGTGGATGAGAGGGTAGCCTCCCTCCGCCTTCGGGTTGGGGGACGGGTCCTAACTGTTGTTTGTGCGTATGCGCCAAACAGCAGTTTAGAGTACCCATCCTTTTTGGAGTCCCTGAGGGGGGTGCTAGAGGGCATACCTTCTGGGGACTCCCTCGTACTGCTGGAAGACTTCAGTGCTCACATGGGCAATGACAGTGAGACCTGTTAGGGCATGTTCGGGAGGAATGGCCCCCCCGATCTGACCCCGAGCGGTGTTTTGTTATTGAACTTCTGTGCTCATCACGGATTGTCCATAACGAACACCATGTTCAAGCATAGGGGTGTTCATATGTGCACTTGGCACCAGGACATCCTAGGCCTAAGTTTGATGATCGACTTTGTGGTCGTGTCGTCGGACTTGCGGCCACATGTCTTGGACACTCGGGTGAAGAGATGCGCGGAGCTGTCAATTGATCACCACCTGGTGGTGAGTAGGCTTTGATGGTGGGGGAGGATGCCGGTCAGGCCTGGTAGACCCAAACATGTTGTGAGGGTCTGCTGGGAATGTCTGGCAGAGTCCCCTGTCAGAAGTAGCTTCAACTCACACCTACGGCAGAACTTTGACCACGTCCCGAGGGAGGTGGGGGACATTGAGTCCGAATGGGCCATGTTCCATGCCTCTATTGTTGAGGCGGCTGAACGGAGCTGTGCCCATAAGGTGGTCGGTGCCTGTCGTGGTGGCAATCCCCAAACCCGTTTGTAGACACTGGAGGTGAAGGATGCCGTCAAGCTGAAAAAGGAGTCCTACCGGACCCTTTTGTCCTGTGGGACTCTGGAGGCAGCTAATAAGTACCAGCAGGCCAAGCAGAATGTTTCTTCGGTGGTTGCTGAGGCAAAAACTCAGTCGTGGGAGGAGTTTGGGTAGGCCATGGAGAATATATATTTTTGTTGTATAATTGTAACAATAACAGCAGCTTGCTACTCAAAAGGGTAATTCTGGGAAATGGCTGGACTTGAACCCACACCTTTGATTATGAGACGGCAGTTCTTACCACTTCACCACCCAAGTGGTCATATCAGCCTTGTACCCCAACCTGATTTCTTTTTCTTCGGTTATATCTATACTAATAAACGGCAAAGCCCTCACTCACTCACTGACTGACTGAGTGACTGACTGACTGACTGACTCATCACTAATTCTCCAACTTCCCGTGTAGGTAGAAGGCTGAAATTTGGCAGGCTCATTCCTTACAGCTTCTTTACAAAAGTTGGGCAGGTTTCATTTCGAAATTCTACGCGTAATGGTCATAACTGGAAGTTGTTTTTCTCCATTTACTGTAATGGAGTTGAGCTGGAGGGGCGGAGTTTCGTATGACATCATCACGCCTCTCACGTAATCACGCATTACGTAGAAAGCCAGGAAGAGCTACAAAACGCGCTTTAGAAAACATGCATTATATAATTAAGAAGGCAGCGAAACAATTAGAAGCGAGCGACTGACATATAAAACCATATTCAGCGGCTCACGTGAACTGACGCAGTGCGCAGACAAAAAGTAACAGTTCCAAAGAGTGCTGAACAAAAACCGAATTACACT
>JANRMT010061414.1:36976785-37037991 GCA_026402145.1 Polypterus bichir lapradei | reverse complement strand
GTGACGCTGCCGCCAAATACACAAAACAATTACTTTCACAATCATGTTACATTATTTTTCAAATGTTTCCTTTTCTTTTTCATAACTTCTTTAACACACAACATCGCTGCGAAGTGCAGTTATTTTGCTATATATATATATATCACAGCGACACTCATAACAGTGACAAAACAATTACATTGACAATCATGTTACGTTATTTTCAAAATGTTTCCTTTTGTTTCTCTTTCCTTCTTTAACACACTACTTCTCCGCTGCCAAGCGCGCTTATTTTGCTATATATATATATATATATATAGAGATATATAGATATAGATATAGAGATATATATATATATAGATATGGGAACAACACTCATATCAATGACAAAACAATTACATTAACAATCATGTTACGTTATTTTTTAAATTTTTCCTTTTCTTTTTCATACCTTCTTCAACACACTACTTCTCCGCTGCGAAGCGCGGGTATTCTGCTAGTTCTTGAATAAAATCGTTTTGTTATACGTGTACCTTTTGTGAAAGTGTTTATTTGATATTTAGACTTCAGTCTTCACACATTATACACTTCATGTCAAAATCTTGCCATTAGTATTATAACATGAAAAAAGCCTCTGTTTTAGGTGTGTGTTCAACATTTGTTGCATTTCTCACGTTTCCTCTCATCCTACATTTACATAGATAGTTGCAGACACGAAACAACAACATTTATTTATATAGCACATTTTCATACAAATAATGTAGCTCAAAATGCTATGATGAAGAAAAGAGAAAAAAAAGACAAAGTAAGAATTAAAATAAGACACTAATTAACATAAGAGTAAGGTCCGATGGCCAGGGAGGACAGAAAAAACAAAAAAAACTCAAGACGATTGGAGAGAAAAAAATAAAATCTGCAGGGGTTCCAGACCATGAAACCGCCATGACATGCATGTGTTCTAAATAACGATATATTATTTACCCTATACAACTCCAGGCACCTCACACCAAGATAAACAAGACTTGACCTGGGAGAACTTTTTGACCGAGTTGAGCTGTGGTGGTGGGTATGGGATGGGATAGCAGGCTGCTTGCTGTTTGTGCTGATCGACACATTTACAAAACAAAAGACGCTAATGGAGAGGTGTGAAGGAATTTAAGGTGGCCCAGGATTACAAGGTTTTTCGTAGGCTTCAGGGATTCTGTGTTAAACAAGATAAGTCTACTTGCTTTTTGACTGTACTTTGATTTGATTTTACCTCCTGGCCCCTTTTAAAATACCTTGTGACCTGGCCAAACATATCGTAATAGAGGATCTTGATTTTTCCAATGATGAAGGAGGGACTTTTAAAGGCCTCAGCGTAGGGTTCCAGAGTGGTCAGGTGTTCTGAGTGGGCAAAATGGCACATTTATCAATGAATATTGTCCTAATCAGGCTTTCTTAGCCTTTTTTAGCCTTAAGGTGGTATAGGTTGGAGAGGTTCCATCAAACTCTGTTATCAGAAGCAGAATAATGTGGAGGCACAGTAAATGATGAACAGGCACAACAGAGTAATGTCTGTGATATCCCGTGTAGAGGGAAAGTGGCCCCCAATCTACACGCTGCAGATCTGATGGATGATGAGCCGAACAGAATCAGAGTTGAGAAGAGACACAGACCAAAAACTGAGGGGTAAAAGGTGCCAGTTTATTTACAATAGTTATGTACAACAAAGGGCAGCACAGTGGTGCAGTGGGTAGCACTGCTGCCTCGCAGTTAGGAGACCCGGGTTCGCTTCCCTGTGTGAAGTTTGCATATTCTCCCCGTGTCTGCATGGGTTTCCTCTGGGTGCTCCGGTTTCTTCCCACAGTCCAAAGACATGCAGGTTAGGTGCATTAGCGATTCTACATTGTCTCTAGTGTGTGCTTGGTGTGTGTGTGCGTGTGCGCCCTGCGGTGGGCTGGTGCCTTGCCTGGGGTTTGTTTCCTGCCTTGTGCCCTGTGTTGGCTGGAATTGGCTCTAGAAGACCCCTGTGACTCTGTAGTTAGGATATAGTGGGTTGGATGATGGATGGATGTACAACAAAAACACAGCAGTGTCAGGCAGACATTGTTTCACAGTCCTTCGATGCTGAAATTCCATCAAAACCCAACAGAAACAAAAAAAGGAAAAAAATTGTGTATTTACAGTAAGTACAATGCACTCCTACAGTCCTTTATACAAAACTACACACACAAAGTCAGTCTTCCTTCTTTGAATCTGGTTCAGGAAACTCTTGAAAAGGGAAAAATAGGACAAAATATTTACAAAAAAAGCAAGTGTGTGTATATACAAAAAGAAAAACAATTACACCAATTCCAGAAGAAAACAATCTCCCAAAGCCAAAATATATATATTGTGGATGCTAGGGGTCGCTGTTGTCCCGTGAAACCCCACAGGCAGACGTCCAGGACACATGTGTAAAAGCACCAAGAAAAATGTTTTATTATTTTCTTCAATAAAGTGCACAAAGCACACACACTCCACAACTCCCTAATAACAATAATTAATAATAATAATTCAACAATAACAATCCTCCACTCCCAGCAGCTTCGTCACCCAACCTCCCAACTCTGGCTCTCCCTGCTGGGTCTTCACCAGTCCTTTAAATAGTCCATGACCCGGAAGTACTCCTTCTCTTTTTCTGGTTCAAATGCCACATCATCAGTTCTCAAGCATCCTGGAAGTACTGTGGGCTTCCGTCCTCGTGACTCCGAAGTACTTCCGGGTTGTAGGGAAAATAGGAGTCCCCAGGTCTTTCATTAGCTCCCTCTGGCGGCACCCACGACACCCAACAGGGCTGAGAAAATCGACTCCATGTCCCATGATGCCCTGAGGGAAACTGGGGCACAGTTACCGCCCAGGGGAGCTGCCACCTAGCGTCCTGTGGGAGGCAGTGTCCTGGAAAGGCTGCCCTTCTCCATTCTTCCCATTCTG
Organism: Polypterus bichir lapradei; assembly: GCA_026402145.1. Lineage (NCBI taxonomy): Eukaryota > Metazoa > Chordata > Cladistia > Polypteriformes > Polypteridae > Polypterus > Polypterus bichir. Next base: position 37,035,057 of record JANRMT010061414.1, on the reverse strand, counting down.
GGACGTCCTGACCAGATTGAGCTGCCAGCCATCTATCACAGTATATACCTCCAACAAAACTATCACTCGGAGATAGATATGTACGAAATAAATATTTTCAAAGCTATCAAGAAAAACAACTGCTCTCTCTATAGCACAGCAGTGCTTACCTCTACCTCGCCTTTAGGTCCACTGATTAGTACAATACAATACAATACAATACAATTTATTTTTTATTTAGTCCAAAATCACAAAAGAAGTGCCACAATGGGCTTGATGTGCAAACAATGAACAAACTAGTTCTTTTGTACTTTTCTTGGTCTCTGAATGAATATACTGGTTCACTGATATTAATGAACAAATCCTTTCGAAGAATGCAGTGCGTGCTACATTTTATATTACATTCCACGACAGTCCGGAGCTATCATCTTAATTTCATTTAAATGGCTGTTGTCTTCAGGAAATAGCCGATGAGCAAACTGTTTCAGCAAAACAGTTATGATGACAACTAGCCAATAACTGACTTGATAGATGACATCAAGCACCTCCCATTGATCAATTTACTCTGACTAAGTGACTATGACCGTCTCAGTACACTGACTGATTGAATGAGCCAGTATGCCCCCTACTGATCTGGAGAAGTTCATTCATGACCTGCATACAAGAGACTCTCAATAGAGTACACTGAACTAGTTCACCTAAAGAACTACTTCTGAATTAACTAAGTATTATTTATTGTTGAAATATTATTCATTGTCAAAATTCAGTAAAGACTATTATGTGTGAATATAATGATTCAACAGTCGTTTGTAGTGCGTCTTCCAGTCTTAAAAGATGATATTCATCTTTCAGGAGGATTCCTACTTTTGACTTAAGATTGTGCCATTGTTCTGTGTAGTTTGTTCATCATCTGGAAGAAACTGCGTTTTGGGGTAATTTCTTTAACTTTTTCCTCCAACCATTAGTTTTTCATAGTATGAATTTTAAACGAGGCTTTAGCTTTGCTGTGCTGGTGTTCTTTATACTTCAGTTGGAATTTGATGTTGTTTTGCTCATATACTGAATGTTTTCCTCCTGTAGTCTAGGAGATCCCAAATTTACATAGTATTCTCACTAAACCTGTCCTGGTTTTGGCATTTCTAGTGGATGACAGTTAGTAGAATTTTTCCCTATTGTTCACTATTAATTTCATTAAAGATTAGGCTTATGAGTTTGAACTCCATTAGATCTTGAAGAACTCTGAAAGTGAGTTTCATCTGGCTTATGTATAGGGTGCCTTGGAGCTTGCAGGCAAGCAGAAAATTCATAATTGCACATGCTAGTCAATAGTCTTTTGAGGAAGAACAGCCCATAAGACATACATTTAATTCAGATCGTTGGTATGTATGATTACATATTCCAGGAGATTCAAGTGTTTGAATCAGTGATGAATATGCATTTTCTTGTGCTTATCCTTCTGGCATAAAGACTTGTTCATGAGGAGAGCATGTTCCGCACATTTGGTCAAAATGAGGATGCTGCTGGACTAACCTTACCCACAACCTGCTTGGCAATGGTATCCCATTACATATTGGGACTGTATCCTTCCTCCAGAGAATCAGTTTTTCTTCTATGAGAATAGCAATCAGTGTAATATCCAGATATGTATATAATTATTCCTTGATGTTCTTATTGGCAGTTTCAGCTGGCTCAGTGGAGCTGACAGTTAAAGTTGACTGATGGTTTTTCAACTGGAGATGGAGGGTTATGAGGTGCTTATAAGTATGTACAACAGCTGACAATCTTATTTGAAATAGTAAATCCAACTCCATGTAGAACAAGCTCCATATTTTTTTGTAATTTTGACCCAAGAAAGGTGACCATGCTGGATGGGTTTTTTTGGTCAGAAAGGAGAAGAGACAATCTATGCTTAGGGACCATTTATATCTCTAAGGTCTCACTAAGGACTTCTCAGTTACAGAATCACACCCCTGCCTTATTCTAAGTGGCAGATGTCCTTCTAGTTACTGATGTCTACCTATACATTTTTTTAGAGTTCTTTGGGATCAAGGTTTCCTCCTTTCTACAAGCCCAGTGCCACAGGATTGAAAACATGGGTGTGCAACCTGCCAATCTCACCTGGACCCTATGCATTAAGATTGTTAACTTAGTAAAGTCAAGGCAAACAGCATACACACAATTTTGATATATCTGTGACCTTGAAACAGACAGAGAAGCCATTATGATCCCCAGTCTTTCATTGGGACCATGTTCTGATCTGCAAATTACAATTTGGATGTTGTACTGCTGTCTGCCTGGTGCCTTTTCCTAAATCTGTTCACTATGGGTGGTTCTGCAAAGTGTACTAGACTTCAGGCCACATAGTTTTTGGGTTGATCATATTTCACAAGCCTTACCACTTCACCAAGATTGTGATCTGAGGGAAGAAAAAAATAAATATACAATAAATTAGTTCACAATAGTCAGACATATTCCATATCTGAAATGTCAAATATATTGAACCAGATTATATAAGCAACACTAACAATAAGCATTTGTATTCATTGTACTGTATGCATTATTTTCATCCATCCCGCTGAATCCAAACACAGGGTCACGGTGGTCTGCTGGAGCCAATCCCAGCCAGGGTGCCAACCCACTGCAGGACACACACAAACTAGGGCCAATTTAGAATCACCAATCCACCTAACCTGCATGTCTTTGGAAGGAAACCGGAGCGCCCAGAGGAAACCCACGCAGACACAGGGAGAACATGCAAACTCCACGCAGGGAGGACCCGGGGAGCGAACTACCACTGTGCCACCCTATGCATTATTTTCACAGAGGGAAATTACTGATAACTGTGGTAGAAATAAACTTCTTAATTAAAAAATAAATATATCCTCTAACAAGATAAGTCTGATAAAAACTTTTGGTCAGTAATCAGGCAGGAGAAAACCTGTTCATTGTATCATTTTTTACTCTTCAGCTAATGCTTGAACAGGGATCATTCTTCTACAGCATGATCATAATTGTCAGAAAAACAAAATATAGAGGTTGTAAAGAAATAAATGTGAGAGAAACAGATTAAGCATTGGGGAGCCTTCCCCATATACTGTCATTGCTCAATAAACAAATCAGTATGCACTGATACCACGATCAAGTTCATTAAAACAGTTGACAACCAATCAAGGACAAACAGAGCAATTTATGTAATCTGGACTGGAAGAAGGCAGAAAGAATGGGGTGACGTGAACAGAAGGTGACAGAGGTAATGTCATCAGATGGTGACAGGAAGTGAAGTCATCAGGGATGGATGGATGAAAACACGTAAGTTCTTCATGTATTGGGATGGTGTTTTCATGCATAGAATTCAAGGTACATAATGTTTTTGTTCTTCCTTTTTTCTGATGAGGAAAAGAGAAAAGCATTAATATGCTATCTTAAAGTCTGCTCTGGTGTGTTTTCGAGCTCCGTCTGGCCCTTTGGCTGCCCCCTAATTGTGTGTGTGTGACACGAAAAAATGACAAGGTTCATTTTAAAAACTATGAAATTACATACAGTGTCAATCAATGTACTCTAATCCAAATGATCTACTGTATATAAAATAAAAGTCTGTTCTTAATCCTCTTATACCCTTTGGGTTGAGCCACAACCTTTGAAATCTGTGTGTATGTAACAGCTGTCCATTCTGGTTATTTACAATACATCTGCAATTTTCTTAGTCATCTCTTATTCATCCTTCAGGACATTTTGCGTATTACATTTTTGCCTTTGTTATTCACTTGACTTTTATCTGGTTTCCTTCCTGAACAGGTTTCTAGCATTTATATTAACCCTTTATGCTATTTCTTTAAGATGAATGCTATATTTTAATATGGAAAGCATATCAAACACTTTATCCTAATGCCTATGTGACCCCTAAGTCTAGTTTTTCTTCTACATAACAATTACTTAATTTTTTTCTTTACATTTTTAGGATGGGATTCCTACAGTTTCAGACGAAGAAAGTCCACTCCATCAAGCTCTTATTAAGTACCTGGATGCTTTGTTTTTGGATTCAAACAACTGGAAATATAACTTTCATGTGGGTAGACTATCTTTTCTACAGGGAAAATGTAAAGAAGCTGTACAGTATCTTCAGAAATCTATTTATCTCAATCCTGCAAGTCCTTCAGCAAGGTGGGAATCAATGATATCCTCAATATTCCTTAATGAAATGCAGATTTTATGGTTCATATTGTATTCTAGTTATATATGTGTCATAAGAAACACTGAAAAATGTACAGTACCGGGCAAACATTTTAAAATACCTCCATTTTTCCAGTTTTTCTTCACATGTAATCAGTTGAAATGCAATGAATGACCTAACATGGTGAAAAGATAAGCCACAAACTGCCAGAGGTATACATTTCAAGTTTAATAAAAGGTTAGTAAAAACTGAAAAAAAGGAAATTTCAGAATATTACAAATAGGCCTTCTTCAACCCAAAAATGAGCATTTACATGTTCTTTTGGCATTTTTGAAACTGTTTAATCTGCAAAAATACCTTTTTTTCTAAAATTTTTAATCATTTATTTAAGAACCTATCTTTTTTTAGTGAAGCACTTTACAAATATAAGATGTCTGCAAGGTGAAAGTTTGAGTGGCAAATATTGAGATGTGAAAAAAAGTAGCAAGCTTAGACATAACACTAAAAACACAAATAGGGGTCAAAACCCAAAAGACATCGACAAAACAGTAAATGGAACCTAAAGAATATTCAAAAAAGGTTCTAAAGGTAAACACCTCCTCTAACCAGAAATATCTTTGAAGTTCCAGACGTTTTGAATTTATCCCAGAGTTAATTTGCTGACCCAGCCACATTGTCATCTTTGTATAGGTAATTCTGATGACACAATATGGCATAGGACCTTAATGCCATGTAACTGAAAACAGGTATAACAACTATAAACAATATGGTCAATAAGCCACACAAAGATAATGCTAAAATTGGAACAACACATAAAAAACAAAACACACAATGATGTCACCAATATAGTGATAAAGAAATAACTGCTTTAAATGTGGAATAATTTGTGCAAAAATTATCAAAACTGAATCTTCAAGCTAAAGAAAACAAGAATCCTATTAGATCCCAGTGACCGTTGGTACTCTTTGGTAATGTCTTATCATATGAATTTAAATAAATAATTGTGAATTAAATTGGGCTTTTCATGGTCATAATGAAGAGGTCTGTTTGGATGGCATGTGGAAATATGCTTATGAAATCTTAACTTCTCAACAACATTCAGAAGAATCGGGGGGGGGGGGGGGGATTTTATTTATGACATTTTTTACTGCTGAAATACTACAGTTTCCATTAGGCATGTCATATATTAAAAGGAAGTTGCTACTTTGAAAGTTCAGCCAATGATAAACAAAAATCCAAAGAATTAAGAGGGGTTCCCAAACCTTTTCATATGACTGTATAACAAATCATCAGCATTGTAGAAGTGCAAAAATGATTCAGTTATGTATTAGCCAGTACAGTAAGCAGACCCTCTTAGGTGTCATCGGAGATAACATATTCATACAATTCTAAAATTAGTACTTGGATATATTTTAAGTATAATATATTCCATCTGATCCCTTGGTGGCAGCACCTCTAATGTTAAGGTGTAATAAAAGTATTGGTTACAAAAAATGTCAAACTGCACTTCACTGCAAATGATCACTTGCAAAGGGCTTCAATGCAGGAATTGTATGGTTCTTTTTTTCATTCCTACTATTACATTGATTGCAGAAGAAACACTGTGTGCAAGAAATAATAGTTCCTCAAGAAGAGCAACCTGTTTCTCAACTCTGGCAGAAAATTGTTTCCCACATAACGACTTTATATTCATTTAAATATCTTAATTTGGTAGGTATACACATTGCAAATGTAGAATAGCTGAATATCTTACCCTAAGAACACATCCCTGAATTCAGGTCCTCCAATTTCCCAGTTTGACAGTTATAATAATTTGTTCCTTTTAATTCTAAAACATAGCTAAGGAATAATTTTAACAATTTCTAAAAAAATTATGATACTTTACTTGTGTGGTATTTTGTATTATAAAATGTAAAGTGAAAGACTGCATTACACTTTTTACTTTGATAAGCTTATTTACCTATTCGATCATCTGCAAACTGATTGTACTTCTTTTTTTAATAGACTTTATACAGGTTTGTCACTGCTGTCATCTGAAGAAGAAACTGCACAACAAGCTCAGGAAGCCATAAAATATATACAGCAAGGATTGGAACACTTGTTGAATGAATTGTTTAGTGAAGCATGTGGTAGGCAGAAAAGGTAAGAACTTTTAACATTTTCTTGCTTCTTTTAAAAACCGCATTATGTAATATATATTTAGAAGACTATACCATAAATGTATGTGACACTTTCTTTTGCCTTCTTATTGTAAACCCATTCATGCAGTCAATAGTAGCTATTTGCACTTATCATGTTTTTTTGTTTTTCATGTATGTTTTTTCTGTGTTACCTGCATTTAGACTTTCTCAGCTAAACCTTCAAAATTATGCATTTATTTCCAGCTTGTTAAACTTAATAATAATAAAATGCTTCACTAAAATGTTGTTCCTCATTATAGGCACCATATGTTGATAGTAATTATAATATTACATTTTATATAAATAGTGCCTTTCCCATGCTCATAAAGCTAAACATTTTCAAAAGGTTCCAAAGGAATAACAGCACAGAAAAAGCTCAGAATTGTAAAATTATATACAAACTAATATCAAACATTAAAAACCAAAAAATAAATTAATTTGTGAAGCACAAAATTCTGATTTAGATTATGAAACAGCAAGCATGAATAAAAATAGAAAAACACAAAATGCTGGAAGACAGCTATGAGGAAATAACCTAGTTTGTTTAGTAATATCATCATAGATATGGTATGTTGTCCAAATATTATTCCTGCTTTATGCCTGGTGTTTGCTTAGGTCTAAGCTTCCCAGTGACCCTGCTCTGGATACACATGTTTAGAAAATGGATGGATGTTTAAAGGGCATTATAAAGATTTAAATTTGAATTGACCATCCTAGTTTTCACTGTTTTGGAAAAAGACAGATCCTTTCTTGAAATGCAATTGAGTCTTACTCAGTCCAATATGGGTATCAAGGTCAAATTGAGTGGCACACTTGGCACAGGACTGATTCACATGTAACAGATCTAGTGCATATTGTGAGGGACAGCCAGTATACTTACCTGGATATCCATGAGATGGAGGACCAGGGGAGACAACTACCTCCCTCTGAATCACTAGATGGCAGCCCCCTGGCTTGCAGGCTTCCCCCGGATTCCCAGGGCATCAGGGAGAGATTTGAGTTCTTGGGGACAGCCATGTTGGGTTCTGTGAGTACTGCCCTTATTGTAACTGTGGGAGACCGTTTATGAAAAGGTTTCCCACAAATAAACCTCTTTTGTGTTTTATACTTGTGTCCGAACCTATCTGTGTTGAGTGCTTGGGGTGCTTAAAACACCCCCTAAAGTCCACAGTATTTAAAACCAGTAGAACTCATGTGTAAAACCAATTTAAAACTTATGTCTCTCTTACCCTGATCAGTCTCCACAGTATGGAGAGACATGAGCAGCTCAATGATTTCTGTGAGGGCCTCCATGTTCTTATACAAATGCCTACAGACTGGCTGGGCAAGATAATCAGGCAGAGCATTAATGAGGGTGCCACAGGCCAACTGCTCAATAATCTTTCAAGCATCATTGACGTCTGGCCTTAGCCAACACCCGGTTTTCCTCTAGATGTCGAATGCTTGCACATGAGTTGACCGCTCTGGGGCAAAATACCACTCACGCCAAATCCTCGCCTGCTGGTCCATGGTTACATCGAATCTCTTGAGGACCGCTACCTTAAGTTTGTCATAGTAGTTTTTCATAGTAGGTGGCATCTTCCTTCAAGAGGTCAAGAAATTAAAAATTCTTCAGTCAATATGGTGAAATCTTTCACATATTTTGGGAACAACTATCACAAACGCTCTCAACTGGGACATTAACGCCACTTCCTTCACTAAGAAGGCTCAGCAGAAGTTGTATGTTTTACGCCAGCTAAAGAAAGTCAATATCTCCCAGCCAATCTTAGTTTACTTTAACAAAGCCATATTTGAAAGTGTAATCACATTCTCCATTGTTGTCTGGTTTGGTTCAACAATGGCACACTCCAAAAATAAATTACAGTGTGTTGTGAGGTCTGCTGAAAAAAATAGTTGGCTGTGCTCTTTCATCTGTTGCGGACCTGTATACATCTCATGTCATTAACCATGTCAAAAGGGTCTCCATGGACTCATCTCAGCCATCTCACCCAGCTCATCACTTGTTCCAAAAACTCCACTCTGGTAAAATATTAACAGTCACCTAAATAGTTTCTTTCCTAGAGTCATAGCCCTCTCAAACCAGTAATTTAACCTGCCTTCTTTGCATATTCATGTGTTCTGTCATATACTGTATGAAAGTGTGTGTATGCACAGTATATGTAAATGTATATGTGTGCATGTGCATGCACATCACACACTCACACTTTCACTTGCACATCATCATTTGCGCATCTCCTTTATTATTGTAGTAAATTTTTCTTTTTTAACTTATGCTTATGTTATTTATATGTGAAGTTGTGTTATGTTGTAAGTAGCTCCAAATCTACCAAGTCAGATTCCTGTATATTAAGCATTGGTGAATGAAAATGATTCTGATTCTGAGTTTTATAAATTAACAATAATAACTTAATCAGCATTCAACTTAACAGGAAACCAATGCAAATGAACAAAAGCAGTAACATGTGCAAATGATTAATATGTAATTTGATTCTTGTAAGCACTCTGCTTTCTGCATTTTTAATTAACTTAAGTCTGCTATGTGACAATGAAGAGAATGTATGGAGTAAATCATTACAGTAATCAAATCCTAATGCAATAAATGCATGGTCCAATTTCTTAACCTCAAGGAAAGATGACAGATTCATAAGCTTTGTAATATCTCTTAAATGAATAAAGGCTACTCTAGAAAAAAATTTAACATAAGTTTTAAATGAAACATTAACTTGCAGTAATGGAAGTGATAGAAAGGGTTTCATCGACTTTCAGGGTACATTCTGATAGCCTTTTGTAGCACAGTTTAACAAAATAAAATTGCAAACATTCCAAAATCTAATGAATATCAAGCTAGATTTTGTTTTGGAAAATTGAGACACATGTGGTTTATTTCATATATACATTTGTATATTATCTGCTGTGATATAAACACAGACCAGACATCATAAAAAGGTTTGGGGCAGCCACCCGTATAATATCCCTAGGTGCAAAAGGTTTGTAGAATTGAACAGAGATGTTCACAATACTGAGTCCAAAACAGAACTGATTCCATGGTGGTAAAATGGCGGCTTTAAAGGCCCATACACGAAGTGACGTCATTGAGGGGTCGGGACCCGGAACTTACATCATTGAGGAGGCGGGGTCCGGAAGTGGCGTCATTGAGGAGGCGGGACCCGGAAGTTACATCTTCTAAGGTACCGGAACCTGGTAGGATTTCTCGGGAAAGGTCTGCAGGGATCTGAGAAAGACATCAGTGCACTCCTCCCTGCCCTGGTCGGATGTGGTATTGACATTACTTAAGCCCTTCAGCTGTCTCCTACTCGCACGTGTGTGACACTGCAAAATATTGGAAGTTACATGTGACTGTTGCAAATTACATGATCAAGAGATAACTTGTACAAAGAGTCCCAACAAAGACCCAAGCACTGATCCTTATGGGACCTCATATTTTATCCTGGGTACTTCAGAATTATTCATTGTTTACATATACAATCTGGAATTGTTTTTTAGATAGAATGTAAATTGAAAGTATGCATGCCCACTTATACCATCAAGTTTTTCTTTTCTGTTCTACAGTATATTGTTACCTATAGTATCAAATGTAACACTTAGAGCCAACCATACACACAGAAAATAGGGAAGGTTTAGGCTATTCAATACTTTGAATAAAACAATATAAACATAAACATGCAAACATTATTTCTTTCCAAAAAAACTGATAACTGTGTCACACACATGAAAATAGGAGGCAGCTAAAGGGCTTGAGTAACTGTAATGCTACATCAGACCAGGGGGTGGTGGAGTGTGCTGACTGTCTCTCTCAGTTCATTGCAGACCATTTCTGGGAAATCCCACCAGGTACCGGCGTCCCTTCCGGTCCTGGCACCTGTGATGACGTCACTTCCGGACTCAGCGCTTATGATGATGTCACTTTCGGTTCTGGCATAAATTACATAAATTCCTCCACCCGCTTTTAAAACCGGTATCTTACCTCCACATATTCAGTTTTGTTTTGCACTCAGTCTTGTGAACAATTTTGCTTTATTTCAACCTTTTATAAGCCAGGACATAATATATGGATGGCTGCCCCAAACCTTTACAATTGTCTGGAGTCATTTTTTGACAACTGTTTAGGTACAATTACTCTAGAATTTTAGACATATAGGAAAATTATGAATGGTCTATACATTGATATTCATTTGGGTTAAGGTTTATTTTGTTGCTGACAGGTTTAATCGCAGTCTTTTTAAGTGTATCACTACATATACAAAATTTAAGGACAAGTTTTTAATGCTTAACAGGGATTCATCAACAGAGGCAAGAAGTACATTAACAAATGCAGTAGAAATAGATTCAAGGAAGCAAGTAGATGATTTAGATGCCATGGGTCTCATGTATAAACATTGTGGATGCACAAAAATGTTGGGTATGCCTGTTTCCATGCTCACATCGCGATGTATAAAAATTAAACTTGGAATAAAGCCATGCACATTTTCACACTAGCTCAATCCCTTGCATACGCAAGTTCTCCGCTCTGTTTTGCATACTGGCAGCACCCAGCATCAAAGCAGTGCTACTGTTCCTGTGTGATTTCCCTTTATTTTTTAGATTCACATCCCTGATGCAGCTTTATCAAATACCCTGAAGTTTACTGCAAATCATTTTTTAGTTTAAGGCATCTGATTGTAGTCAGCCTGTGACCATATAAATGGTACACCGAATGGCCAAACTATTCCAAATACCATAGCCACTTTAGCGTTGTTACTATCAGTGCACCACCCAGAGTATTTAACCCACTGTATCTGAGTGTGGAATAACATCTCTACACAGCAGCTGATCGGAAAAAGGGTAATTGGGGTACAGCTTCTAGCACACACTACCTCAGCCATGTGCACAGTCTATCTGAAACTTCTCTAAGTCGATTTAGATTTCCAGATGCTATCTTTATGGAGCTCTTGATATCATTTTTAAGATGAAATGCAGTAAAGTATATATATATATTACATTATACAGATTCATTTTTAACTTCATTTAAATAATGTATATTGTTAATGATGAAATATGCGAGGACTCGGTTGCACAGCGTCAGTGATGAGCTGGCACCCTGTTCAGGGATTCATCCTGCCTCATGCTGTATGTTTGCTGGGGCTGGCATGACCCTGGATGGATAGATGGATGGAATAATTAAACATGTACTACAAAGATATTTCAATGTTCCTTAAAAGGTTTGAAGAATCTGCGTTCTAAGCTTACAGATGGCTTGACATTTATTAAGGAGCTGATTGTGTGGCAATTAGTTATTTGGAGAAAGAAAAGAAAGGACAGGAAAGGGAGGTTAGTATGTTTGAAACTGATAGTAATGCTGTAATAAATTATTTTATTGTTGGTCACGCATGGCGCAGCAAGCATCTTGCAGGAGGCAGGAACAATCTCTGAAAGGGGTGCCAGCTCATCGCTCCCACTGCACCAATGTGCCGAAATGTTTTATACATGCTTTAATTCATTTCATCATGAAATGATTTCAAGCATACATCCTAGTATTTAAATTGTTATTGCAAGATCATGAATGTAATGTATTCTTTGTCCTGTCTAAGAGAAAGCTCGTTTAAGAAGCACATACTGATTCATACACGTAAGAGTACATAGAAGAACACATAGAATACAAAGCATTTAATGTGCTACTTTAGTTACGATGGGATTTGAGAAACTATTAAATGATTTTAAGATGAAGTTTATGACGTTCTACTTTAATGACAAAAATAAACTATGTGATTAAAGTGGAAATTTCAACCTTTTTTCACATTGTGTCCCAGATGTTTTCTCTGTACTCTAATATACTTCCATATGACACTCAGATGGTGGGCTATGACTCGCCTTTTCACGGCAACTTTGATATCTGACGACTTATTTATTTTGGACACTGTGCAATTTTCTGAATTTGAACTTTCAAGTTTCTGTGCCACTCGATCAACTTCCTCTTGTTGTTTATATCACTGCTTAAACCAACAAATAGTAAATTTTTCCTTGCCTCTACTTGGTATTCGCTGAAATTATTCTTTTCCCCATACTTTTGCCATTGTCTTTTCACAGAACACAAAACATAAGGGTCTATTTATATTGATTTGCATATTCAAAGAGGTGTAATTCTGGGAGGAGTCGGGGTGGAGCGACAGGCGCGTGCACAATCGTTACTTTTCACGCTGACCAGGATTTATGGAGTGGAAGAATGTGGAAGCTGGCGTATGCACATATTTATGCATCTGGATTTTTTAGTGCATGTGCACATTTCCATTTTTGTCCATACGGCAGGCATTTTAGTGTGAATTCTGCACGCGGCGTTATGCATGAGACCCCATGACTGATGGGGCAATTTCTGATTTTTTAATTTAGATAAAATTTAGCTGACTTATGTGAAACCGTACTCAAGTTATTGTGTTTACATACACACACAAACACAGACACACACACATAGACTGATACAGAGACATAATTCCAAAAATGGCATTTTCAGATTCAGGAACGTCTAAAATGTCGAGATTCATCAAAATCTCAAAATGAAATTTTTGGAGAATTCTAGTACTTTCCCTATACTTCGTATATGAGAAAGTAAAAAAAGTAAGTTCAAATAATGAAAAGATCTGAAGTACTCTTAATTAAAAATAAAAAAAAAAAAAAAAGAAATTCCTAAAAAAAATAATTTACAAGGAAAAAGGAATCAAAAATACAAAATGCAAATTATGATGAATACTGATGTTAAAAGCCTGATAAAAGTCTAGACTCGAATAATACAGAAAGTGCCCTTACCAAAATATCCCCACATCAAGGCTGATTTGTTAAGGGTGTTACACTAGTTATGAAAACATGAAGCTGCCTGTTTTATCCCCAAACCGACCATCTTGGGTAACCTATTGGCAATGAATGTTTAAATCCAACTGCAGCTAACCAGGAGATATATATTTGTTAAGGGAAAAAATCAAAAACAAAAAGATGTCTTCTAGAAAAAAAAAAAAGAAAAATAATGTCAAAAATGAATGGAAGGTTTTCCTACAGTTTGGGACATGTCATTAAATCCAGAAGGCTTAATTATAATCTAATCAGTCCTGGAAAGTTATGTAATAGTTATGCAATAGTTCTGAACTTTTTAATAAAAATATTTTAAATGTATTTTTAGACTTTAAAAATAAGCAGGTGTGGAGCATTAGTATCACAATACAATACAATACATCCATCCATCCATTATCCAACCTGTTATATCCTAATTACAGGGTCACGGGGGTCTGCTGGAGCCAATCCCAGCCAACATAGGGCGCAAGGCAGGAAACAAATCCCGGGCAGGGCGCCAGCCCACCGCAGGGCGTGCACACACACACCCACACACCAAACACACACTAAGGACAATTTAGAATCACCAATGCACCTAACCTGCATGTCTTTGGACTGTGGGAGGAAACTGGAGCACCCGAAGGAAACCCACACAGACACGGGGAGAACAACAAACTCCACGTGGGGAGGAGCTGGGAAGCGAACCCAGGTCTCCTAACTGTGAGGCAGCGCTCCCCACTGTGCCACTGTGCCGCCCCAATACAATATAATACAATACAATTTATTTTTTGTATAGCCCAAAATCACACAAGAAGTGTCTCAATGGGCTTTAACAGGCTCTGCATCTTGACAGCTACCCTTGACCCTCTAAGAAGACAAGAAAAAACTCCCAAAAAACCCTTGTAGGGAAAAAATGGAAGAAACCTTGGGAAAGGCAGTTCAAAGAGAGACCCCTTTCCAGGTAGGTTGGGCGCTCAGTGGGTGTCAAAAAGAAGGGGGTCAATATAATACATAGAACAGAACAAATCCTCAATACAGTATAAAAATAAACATTTTAGAAGTACGGATTAGAATTTACAGTAGTATAATATGATTTGGATTTGTTTAGAGTCCTGGAGACCTCATCCATCAAGCTGCCTCCCTTATTTGGCCATTCCACAGCTGAAACAGTGCTGGGCCAGCCAATCCGATGAAAGGACCCCTTTACCCCATGATTCCTGCGATCCTCCATCAGGGATGACTTTACCTTAGGCAGGCAACTTGGCAGGTGGGCCGTGGCACCAAGTGCCACATTTGAGTACCAAAAAGAGAAACAGAATAGGTGAGGGTTAGTATCATGTTACTTATGTTTTAGTTTACTTTATGTTGCTAATGACTAACAACAGAGATGCAGTCTGTATAGTTAATCAGCAGCTCTATTCAGGATATGCCAAACTGAAGTAATGAGTTTTCAGCCGGGATTTAAAAGCTGAGACCGAAGGGGAATCTCTTATAGTAGCAGGCAGACCATTCCACAGTTTATGAGCCCAGTAACTAAAAGCTTGACCTCCCACTGTTATTTTATTAGTCCTTGGAATCATAAGCAGACCGGCATCTTGAGATCTTAATGTGCACTCCTGTTTGTAAATCATGATAAATTCAGACAAGTAAGCTGGACCTTGGCCATTTAATGCTTTATATGTTTAAAGGAGGATTTTGAAATCTGCCCTAAACTTAACTTACATAAACAATTATGGACATGTTTTATATTATTAATAATTTTCATTTAAAATATTTCTGTGCAAAGCTGTTTTCATTTTCTTATGCCTTACTCTCTTTTTTATTTATAGAAAAACAGATCTTTTTGCTGTGAGCCTGTTTTCCTCTTTTAACACACTCCTACTTCGTGGCTTTCTCAACCTAGCAGCGGTGCTTAAAAAAATGAAAAATACTAATGATGTAATGACTCCAGAGCAAATACTACATATGTAAGTGACAAAGAAACGTATTTTAAGTAAAACTTTATTTTGAATTTATTTAAATTAATTTTATATCTATATTTAACAGTAAAATGTATTTATTTATGCCAGTTATATTATTAGTAAGTGAGTAATTTAATAAAGGCTACAAATATTCTAAAATGCCTAATTAGCTAGATATTGCCTAATTTGAAGTAGTTCCAAGAACAGCTGTAAATTACAATTAATACGGTGACCAAAAAGTTGTATTAGAACTTAAAAAGTATAAACAAACTCTTCAACTTGTATCCTATTATTTTTATTGTCTGTCATTTATGTCAGCTTTTCAAAGGAGGTGCTTATTTTTATTATGATAGTGGTGCTATTTTATGCTATTTTATGTATTATTCATAATTGTTAGTTATTTTGTTTATGATTTCTGTACATGTTCCTACCTTGTAATTCTTGTCATGCTTTTACTATTGAGCTCTTAAGATTTTAGCACAGTAGTATGAACATCCTAACTTTTAAATATGAATCAGTAACATATATGTTTCATGCCTCCATTTTTTGAAGGCAAATTATGTTTGCCTGTTGTGACCTTGACTCATTAATTTAAATTTTGATAAGGTGATGCATTGTGCCTTGTTGAATATCTTCAGTGTTTAAAAGGTAATACACCCTTGCTCACAAGTTTCCATTTTCCGTTTAACCTTTCATCTCAGGGTCCTTACTCAGTTGAAGTCATTGTTCTAATTTTTGTATAGCACTCTTTACTGAGTGCAAGCAAAAAGCACTGTAACAAGTTCACAGGTAAATTGCAATTACTGTACAATCTAATTGAAGTTTAATCTAATAAATTTCAAATTACATAACGCATACATAAGAAATAAAGATTTGTTTAAACACAAAGTAAACAAAGCAGTTCCAAGCTGATTAACATAAATTAATGATAAATAATACCCCTCCATTAATATTATTGTTAGTACTCCAGCCACTGACTCACAGCTGATTCACATTGGAGTTATTAGTCTTATATGTACACCTTAAAGAGCTGTTTTTTCTTTTGCAGCTGCTGTTTCAACTCTTTATTAATCCACTGTGGAGTTTAAAATTCCCTACTAATTTCAAATGTGGGTATATACAGTACCTGTCTTGCATTATATGTAAAACTTTGTTAAACCTGTTCCATTGTTCCTTGACTGGCTCCACACTTAAAAACTTATTTGGGTCTAGCCTCTTTAGACTTTGCCCCATCTGCTGATAATCTGCCCTACCAACGTTAATCTGAACAATTTTAGTCTTAGCATCCACAATCTTCCAGAACAATCAGAACTTTATTACCCTAGTGTATTCAATCACCTCTAAACCCTTAATTCTATCCTGATTATTACAAAATACTAATCCAGATAGACTAGTATGCTTTAACATACTAGTTTAACAACCCATCACTGATTACTTCTAAAACCCCGGCTCTCATACTCCACTATATGCCAGGTTATCCCAGTTAATATTTGGGTAGTTAAAGTCTCCCATGACTCTAATATTATCCTGTAAACTTGCATTTTTAATACTACTAAAAAGATCAGCATTGAAATTATTGTCTGCATTGGAGGTCTATAACACACTTTCCCTAATATTTTCTAGGTGAAGCCACATGTCCTCACTAAAATGGACCTTACAGTCCAACTTAATAGGACTTGCAGTTAAATTCTGTTTGACATAAAGATCAACCCACCTCCAATTCTGTTCTGTCTGTCCTGCCTAAAAATATGTTTACCTCTATGTTATACTCAACCCCATCTTTGTTATTCAGCCAGGTTTCTGTTATTGCTATAATATCATAATAATGCTGTGCTACATACAAATCCAACTCACCTGCATTAAGGCAAGCTATTTTTAATGTGTTAAATGATGGGTTAGAATTTAAATTACACTTACATTTTTATTATTACACTATTGTTTGTTCTTTCGAGTACATTTCTAAACCTGTCCTGTCCTTAACTCCCTGCCCCCTCATATCCTACTTTAAACAATCTTCGACTAACCTACTCATATGCCTCTACCCTTCTACCCTACACCAAGGTTTGAGCCACACGTTAAACCTTCAAAGAAGACTACCTTGACAGTACTGCTACTCAGTCGGTCACCTAACTCTTTAAATTTGGATTGCAGAATTGACAGACTACTCTTATGTATATCATTTGTTCCAACATGGACCATGACCACTGGTTCCACCTCTACTCTGGTCAAGAGCCTATCAATCCTTCCAGGGTGTTCTCTCACCTGTGTACCTGGAAGCCAACACACTGTGCAAGACTCTCTGTCTCTGGAGCAAACTCTGCTTTAGTCCCCCTAATGACTGAGTCCCCAACTATCACTACCTGTCTTTCGGGAAACTGGTTTTGAGGTGGCACATTGGGGCTCCTCATACCTGTCTACCACCTGAGAATCTTCAGAAAGACTGCCCAGCTTTGCAAGAACCTTAACACGGTTCTATACTTCCTATTCCGTAGTTGAATGCCCCCAAACACTGCGCACCCTTTACCTTTCACCTTGTGACTTTGACCCACCTATTTCTATCTGCCTGGTCTGGAATCTCCTTCTATGCCACCTTTAGTAGTGTACATTAAAAGGACACCTGGGCCAGGTCTGCAATTTCTCTACTATAACACAGGCCAGCTAACTCCTCCAGTTCAGTGACCGTGAGCTTGAGTTGCTGGATCAGCTGGGATCTCCTGCAGATGTAGCCCTCGTAGAGGACTGGCTTCTCCAAGCCATCCTTTAAAAAGTCCATCCAGTAGGACTTGCATTGCACCGGCCTCATTATTAAAATTTGACTTACGGTTATGACAAACTACTTGTTTTTAATTTTTTTAAATTTAACTTAAAATGGTAAACCTAAAAAATTGAAGCCAAAAAAATTAATGAACCTTGTACCATTTGTATTCTTTCATATTAATGAACCCTTACGCTGTCGCCCTCATAACTGCTCTATTTTCCTGACCGCTGACTGTTCAATCCACAAAAACTCACTTACTGAATATCCTCTGCTAAATAATTTCTTACTGTCTTATCTGTTCCTACAGCCACGTGTGCCTGATCAGTGCCTTAATATTAGCCGCCTACCTATATTGCCGCTGAGCAGTTCTCTTACTTCTTTGAAGTCAGACGCTGCCTTTTTTTTCCACTAAGAAATTGTTGTTTTTGTTACTTACTACAACGCCGGTTATTTTCTTATAGATATGCTGGTGTCAGCTAATGCTGCTTACTGCCCTGCCTTGCCAACGCTAGTCTGAATACAAATAACAAGTATGTTTTCCAAACGATACCCCCCAACAGTCAGCTAGTTTTGCTCCAGTGCAGGTGAAAAAAAAAGCAAAAATACCCTTCAAAAGGGAAAAAAAACTTTAAAAATTCCTGAAGCACTCCTTACTGGCAACAAAACAAAAAAATTTGGCAGCAAAATATATTTTTCAATTAACTCTTACACCACAGATGCAAAAACTCTTAGTCAATTTTCCTTCATTTACAAGGGTAATGTCAGCATGTCAGTACGTCTCCAATTAGTAGAGTTAGTAATGGGTCATAATTATTGTATTACTTTTATTTTTATATAAATAACAAAGATAATCAGCAGATCTAGTCAAGGTATGCAAGACTAAAGTGGTGAGCCTTAATCCTGCATTTAAAAGATGAGAATGAAAGGTCATCTCTTATATGAGCAGGAAGATTGCTCCACAGCCTTAGAGCCCAATAGCTAAGGCTGGCATCTTGACATCTTAATGTGCACTCCAGTTTTGTAAGTAATGGATAAACAGAGCTATGGCAATTTAAGATTTTATATGCAAAAAAACAGGATTTTGAAAACATCTTCAAGCTTAACTGGAATCCAGTATAAAGATTTAAGAAATGGAGTTATCTTGTACATTCTGGTGGTTGAGAATATTGCATTGCAATAACCAACCCTACTAAGAATTAATTCATTTTCAGTACCCTGCATTCTTGGAAACCAATATTATTTTTCATTATTTTGTAAGCTAGAATAAACAGATTTTTAGAAAATATTTTGTAATGTGTCTTTTAAAAGACATACTGATGCCAAAGATATTTTGTTTCAATAAAACTAATGTTTACACCAATTTAACAAGTGACAGAATATTGTTGCAATCTGCATTCTCCTCAATAAATACAGTAATATTTCTAATTTATCTGTATTCAGAGACAAATAGTTTCTATTTTTTCTTTTTTTATTGTCATAATTAAAACTATAGGAGAAACATTGTTTGGTGTTCAAGAAAAGTATAGATGGATATCATCTGAATACAAGTAAAAATTAATGTTATGTTTTCTAATGATAGTACCCAATGGAATCATATAAAGGGATATCAGCACAGGTCTGAGAACAGAACTCTATGGGACACCATCTTTAATTTCCGAGTATAATGAAGGAATACTGTTAGCACACTTCCATACATACTGAAATTGATTTGAAAAATATGACCTAAGTCATGCATGGACAGCGATTGATAGCCCAATGTAATTTGCCCAATGTGACTGCACCTAAATTTAGCAACATAACTGTTGAATTTCCTTCATCAAAAGATATTAGTATGTTTTTAGAACACAGGAATTTCTGCAATTTCCTAGTGTGCTGCCCTGTCCAGGAGAGGACAGGAATGGTCCTTACGGGTGACACTGCATTTGTGACCCACTGGGCTGGCTACTTTGAACAGATATTTAAAGCTGATCCTACAGCTAGGACATTGAATATCTCTGGGTCCATGGTTCTTGAGGCTGATCCTCCAATTAGCTGTGAACCACCCAATCTCACTGAGATTGCACAGGTGGTGAACCAGCTGAGGGTAGGGAAGGCTGCAGTGATCTGGGGCATTCCAGACTGGTGGTAAGGCTGTCGTCCTGGCATTGCAAGAAATCTTTGCTTCAGTTTGAGAGACTAGCATCATCCTATCTGGAAAGGGAAGGGTGATCGCCTGGATTGTGGCAACTACAGGGGGATGACATTACTCTTGGTGCCAGATTAGGTCCTTGCTAGGATTGTCCTTAATAGGATCTAAGATCATTTGTTCACCTACCAGTGACTGGAGCAGTCCGGTTTACACCTAAGAAGTCTACCATCAACCGCATCCTGGAACTGAGGGTTCTCATGGAGCTCAAATGTGAATATCGGCAGAGTTTCCTTGCAGCCTTTGTTGATTTTCATAAAGAATTCGACTCAGTTGATCAAGCTGCCCTGTGGGACATCCTGAGACTTTGCGGGATCCCCTCAAGGTTGCTGGATATCATGGCCGGGCTGTACACTGGTACTGTGAGTGCTGTGTACAGTGGAGGCAGAACTTCTGCATTTTTCCCAGTTGATTCCGGGGTTCATCAGGGGTGTGTTCTTGCTCCTACTCTGTTTAGTTCTTGCATGGACTGGGTGTTGGGCAAGGTTGTGGGGTCCAGCATCTGTGGGGCATCTGTTGGTGTAGAAAGATTCAGTGATCTTGACTTTGCTGACGATACTGTGATCTTTGCGGAGTCGATGGAGACTCTGATATGGGATCGTGAGAGACTGAGTGAGGAGTCTGAGTGTCTGGGTTTGCAAGTGTCCTGGATAAAAACCAAGATCCAGGCCTTTAATGACCTCTTAGGCACAGTCATCATCAGTGTATCTGTCTGTGGAGAGAATGTCGACCTTGTCGAGAGATTTACTTACCTTGGCAGTGACATTCATGTCTCTGGTGACTCTTCCTATGAAGTCAGTAGACAGATTGGGAGAGCATGTGGGGTCATGATATTGCTGGAAAAGGGTGTGTGTCGTTCCCAATATCTATGCAAAAGGACGAAGGTCCAAGTCTTTAGAGTCCTGGTGCTTCCTGTCTTACTATATGGTTGCAAGATGTGGGCGCTATACAGCGACCTGAGATGAAGACTGGACTCCTTTGGTACTGTATCTCTTTGGAGAATCCTTGGGTACTGCTGGTTTGACTATGTGTTGAATGAGTGGTTGCTTATGGAGTCCCGAATGAGACACATTACCTTCATTGTGAAGGAGTGTCAGTTACCACACTACGGCCATGTGGTGTGATTCTCTGAGGGTGATCCGGCTCACAGAATCCTCATTGTTGAGGTCCCGAGTGGCTGGACAAGGCCCAAGGGGATGCCCGCATAACACCTGCCTGCGGCAGATAGAGGGTCATTTCTGGAGAGTGGGACTGGACCGTGTGTTTGCCTGGGTGGTTGCCAACCAGGATCCTGAGCTGTTTCGTCATGTGGTGCGTTTGGCAATGCACTGTATCAGTGCAGGCTTCCCAACCTGACCTGACCTGACCTAGTGAGCCCTAGTGAACATTGTGCTTCTCTCCTAAACAGTGTATGTGAAAACTCTTGAAAACAAAAAGTCAAGGGGGTTTATGCTTAAAGGGGCACTTATTCTTAAAAATGCATATGGTACACCTACTTGACTTTATTTTAACACATGAATGAAAAGTAGTTAAACAAAGGAACATTATGTTATGGGCTACTGTTGCTGGGATTAAATAGTCTGAAATAAAACAAATCACTAGAATCAGTTAACATTTATCTTTGAGCTTAAGGAAATAAGTGAGTACATACAGTATATAAACCCTTGATGCATTTTTGTAAATCTCTGCACACTGGGGAAATTAGTCTGAAGGCTAAAAAATATTATCCTATTGTATAAAAACTGTGATCCGATTGATCCAACTAATTACACTGCACAACAAAGTTTTTGCTTCTTGAACACTGTTCGGTGTTTCTTATAGCTTTTTATGTGCATCACGTACCATTTCAGAGAAATCTTCAGTTTTGTCATGATTTTTTCTTATATTTGTATCCGAACATTTTCTCTCCCGTAAGTGACTTATCAACAACGACGGTTTGTGCAGCCTGGGCATGTCCTGGCATTGAATCAGGCCAGGTTGGAAGCTGTTCTGTGGAAGTTGACATCCTGGGCATGCCTGGGCAGGTCTGAACGAGCTTGACGCTGTCTCAGCATGCTATAAAGGAGGCTTGCATACACCGATCCTGCTCATTTGGTTTATATAGATAGTCAGTTTGTATGCATAGTATCAGTATAGTAAAGTATAGTATCTGTGGCAATATAACAGTAAGTAAGCTTGATGCTATAGACGTTTTGGTGTCGGGCGACATGTCTCGTCAAGGTCGTAACAGCCGCGATACATTCTGCTATATCTGCGGCGAATATACACTAGCGCATCAGAGACGTTGAATGACTGCTCTTGTGAAGAAAGCTTATCATCTGTATTTCGGCTGCAAAACTGGTGATCAAGACAAGGAATGGGCGCCTCATATTTGCTGTGCGACATGTGCTGTCAGTCTGAGAGCCTGGCTCAGAGGCACTCAAAAGGCAATGCTGTTTGCTGTTCCGATGATATGGCAAGAAGAGAAAGACCATGTGATGGAGTGTTACTTCTGTTTGACTAATGTGTCTGGTTTCTCTGCCAAAACCAAGAAGTCAATTGAATATCCTAATCTGCTTTCAGCAATGAGACCCGTGCCACATGACAACAGTCTTCCAATTCCGAAACCACCAGAGGATTGGAGCTTAGACGAACCAGATGAAGAAACTGCAATGTGAAAAATGTGGCACATGCATCGCTTGTCGACCCGGCAAAGATATTTTTGCCTCCTCTTTACATAAAACTGGAACTCATAAAGAATTTTGTGAAAGTACTGAACAAGGAAGGTGAAGGTTTTCGTTATTTAAGACAGATGTTCCCAAGAATAACTGATGCCAAGATCAAAGAGGGCATTTTTGTTGGCCCCCAGATCAGACATGTTATGAGTGACAAGCGGTTTGAAGATCTGTTAGTTGGGCCGGAAAAAATTTCCTGGAAAGCCTTCAAAGACGTTGTTGACAATTTTCTGGGCAATTACAGAGCCCCAAACTAAATTCAGCTGGTAGACAAACTTCTCAAAGCATACAAGACAATGAAGTCCAACATGTCACTCAAGATTCATTTCCTCCACTTACACTTGGACTTCTTCCCTGCAAATCTCGGTGCTGTCAGTGACGAACACGGTGAAAGGTTTCACCAGGACATTGCTATGATGGAGAAATGATACCAGGGCAACTGGAATTAGTCAATGCTTGCTGACTACTGTTAGACATTGCAACGTGATGCACCAGACATTGAATACAAAAGAAAATCAGGAGCAAACCACTTTTGATTCAGTTGAATTTAATAGCTTATACGAAACATAAACGTGACTAAATACGCTGTTGTCAGTAAACATATAATTGTCTATTTCTCAGAGTTCCTATATTTGCGCATACCCAGTAGGTACCTGTCACAATCAACAAAATCTTTTCAGGAAGCAAGACTTTTAAAAAAAAATGTTGTGCAGTGTTACTGACCAGTACCCTTAATGTGCATTACAGGCAAATTAATAGAAGCAGTTATTAAGGAATAGATCAAGCACCACATGCCTAGAACAGATGTTTTAGCAAATACTGAACATGGGTTCAGACGAGGAAGGTTGTGTTTCATTAATATGCAGGAATTCTTTGAGGAAGAAACAAAAGGATATGATCAGAGAGACAACATTTGTTATTATTTATCTTGATTTTAAAAAGGCTTTTGATAAGGTAACACATGAACGGTTAGTGATTAAACTAAAAATAGTGGGGAATTCAGGATGCTGTCTATAAGTGGGTGCATAACTGTCTGAAACACAGGAAGCAGTTATGAGGAGAACTTTTTCAGAATTAGGTGATGTTAAAAGTGGGGTCCCTGTTAGATTAGCGTGTCATGAACTTGAAGTATCTAAGCACAACAAATACTAAAAATGACTCAAAATGCCAACTGGGGTGAGCATCAAAACTCAGCATGTCACAAAGGTGCAAACTTAGGATCGGTATAATTTAAACATTTATTTTAAAATAATGTTCTTAACAAAAAACTTCAGAGGGCAAAGAAATATAAAAACCAAATGATCAACAATATTAACAAAAGAATCAAAAATGATTAAAACAACTATAAAAGAGGAATTTGAACCCTTTCCTGGCGGGGGCCTAGCAGAAACAAAACACAGTGCTGGGGTTAGTGTTTTTTTTAAATAAACATAAGTGATCTGGATAAAAATATAATTAATAGGCTGATGAAGTTTGCAGTTCAAACCAACCAAGGTGGGAGGCGGCCGTGAAGAAGTAAGGCACCCTCTTTTCAAACAAAGGCACTTAGAGTCTCAGGAAAGGCAGCAGAGTTAAGCTTTATTGCATGATGTACACATGGTCTTGGTTCAAATGAAATGAGTGCCCAGTAATCGTCAAACCTTGCTTTTATTATAGTTTTTTATCAAAAGATTACCTCACCTAGCTCATTTGTAATCCTCATCTGATTCCCAACATTCCATTCCATCACTCCTGCCTCTTACTGACTCCACCAATATTTTCCCAGCTCAATGGGTATAATACCCATCCTAGTCCCCAGGCTACCATTATTTCTGTCAGAAAGTTCACATTCACCATGCTTGGCCTTTTGACTTATGAAATATTGATGGTTTCTAGCTTACTCAGAAGAATAAAACATGCATAGGCATAAGCCTTTAAAGTTTAACCCTTACAATGCTAGTGCTCAATGAGCTGCAACTTGTCTTCTTATGTGATTATTTCTTTGAATACATACAGATGATCAATTTCCTCAATATATTTTGATTACATACTGACTATCAATTTCACAGATGATCAATTTCCTCAATATATTTTGAATACATACTATCAATTTCAACAATATATTTTCTATAAAGCCATATAATGTAGAATCAGCTAAATTTTTACAGAGGAATTCAAACAGCATACAAGCTTTGCAGATTTGTACCAGTAAATGTAAAGTATTACAAGTACATGTAGGCAGTAAAAATGTTAGATTTACATAAATAATGGGAGGTTTGAAACATAAATGTACACCTTATGAGCAGGACCTAGTAGTCATTGTGGACTCATCAGTATCTACATTTAGACAGTCCACAGAAACAAACAAGAATACTAATAGATTATTAGCTTATATGTCATATGTGATATATTAGGTTATACAATGTGTAGCCTTACCTGATGTACTGTGTTCAGTTTTGATCTTCATATTACAAAAGAAGACAAAGAAGCTATAGAGAAAACTCAGTGAAGAGTGACTAGGCTGATTCTGGGATTATGATGTATGAGTTATGTGGAGATAATTAAAGAGTTGAATCTTTTCAATTTTAGCAAACAGATATTAAGAGGAAACATGATTTAAGTGTTTAAATTATGAAAGGAATTGGATCCCTGTTGTTATTTTAAAATACAATCTGCAACAATAACCAAGGGACATGGTTGGAAACTTGTTAAGGGCAGATTTCCCACAAATATTAGAATGTTTTTCTTCACGCAAAGGACCATGGACATATGGAATTTTCAGGACTTTCAAATTTTGACTTGATGTTATTATGACAATGCAGGTGAATACGACAGACAAGCTTTTTGGGCTGAATGGCCTGTTGTCATCACAATTTTTTGTAATGTCCTATTGTTCACACAAGAAAAACTTTAAAATAAAGATTTTACCAAAATGGTAAGGTGAAACAGACACTATTAATTTAAAAATAAATACAAAAATACTTTCATAAAATAAACAATTTACAAGGAAAAAAATTTCAAAACAAAAAACATAAGCAAGTATGCCAAAGTCAGTAACAAAATCAAAAATTAATGACTAAGATTACCTTAAAAAGATTTCAAAACAGCAAGAGCCAAAACACACAAATTCAAGAAGTGCAGTCTAAAAGTGAAGCTAGAATAAAAAGACTAAATTTAAACTTTATTTAATCATATAATTTATACTGATTGAACAGGAAGTAACCTTAAAATGATGTGTGTTAGCTATCAAAAGGAACTAGCTAGCAAAATGTCTCTGTTAAAATGTCCTGAGAGAAAAAAATTGATACAGAGAATTGTTATTGTATTAACAAATAGATTAAAAGTGTGTCTTTATAATGTCATCACATGTTCACTAACTTGCTTAACAAGAACAAGCAACAACTGCTTCTATCCAAGGACAACAAAGTCTTCTCTATGTGGAGGCATTAAAATAGTGTGTTAAAGACATTTAGTAGAGCATGCTAGTAATAAATCAATGGATAAACCTATTGAATGTATGAAACAGGCACAAATAATCACACATTATGTTAATTTTGTGGCAAAGAATATCCATGTGATAGATGGTGTCAGTTAGGCTTCTGTTATCCAAAGCTATTGCTAAATCTACAGACAACTCAGACACGGTACAACTAAGTATTTATATCTTCTGTTTTGATGGAGCAGAATTCATTAAGGAACAGGAGGTACCTGTATGTGCTGCTTTGTGCCCCATTGTGCCCCCACGTTTAACTCTTTGAGGGCTGAATATTTTTCCAAAAACCTTTTGAAAAGCACACAATGCACTGGTTTCACACATAAATCAAGACTGCTGTTGGCACCTGTTCGGCATCCCTGGCAGCAGTGGATATGCGGGGGCAGCTCGATGGTCAACAGGAATGCATTGCAGGCCGGCTACCTCTTTGTTTTCGCACAGCAGGTGGGCGATGGTGGCAATCGCAGTGTGATGCAATATGGTTTCTACCTCTTGTCATCATAAGTGGAGGTCTTCCTAGGCGAACGCTGCTGTAGGCGTATCAGCTACACAAACATGTTCAGCACCACGATCAGCTGGGGACCGATAGGCCGATGCTGGTACCTCACTTTCGTTTTCGATTTCCACCTCCAGATTACTTGCATCAAACTCAGAGACCGATAAGTCAGAGTTCGATTCAGCAATAATACGTAAAATGTCCATGGAATATTTAGAAGTCGATGCCATTTTAGAGGCTGTTTGCTATTCACTACTCATGCACACCCAGGGAATCGAAGTCAAATCAACAAAACTATGCAACTTTCCTTCAACCAAAGAGAGTCGAACTAAAACATAAAGGCAAGTTTTTTCACAGTTTACAGCCCATTATTTTCTTAAACCCATGAATTTCGACAAAAGTCAACATCAGCCCTGAAAGAGTTAAGGGTGCCAGAGCACTTGTCATTTCTTCTAAATACTACTTTTGAGCCATTTGGCTCAGATGCCACTAATTGATAATCCCAGACCTATAAAAATGGAGACCAAAAGGGAAAAGGAAGAACACCACCACAAGATTAATGCCACTGTGTCCATTCATTAAACCCAATGACAGGACCTGAAGGCAATGGTCTATTTAGGGGTGCCACTTGTGACTTTAATGAAAAACAAAATAAAAAATGTAATTCACAAAATACAATGGTGAATGAACAAAGTTAAAAAAAGGAACTAAGAGGAAAAAAAAAATCCAGTTAATATGAATAACAAAAATCAAACTAAGATAAGACATCTCAGGAAAAACTGGAAAACAAATCATAAAATAGCAAACAACAAAAACCCAGGTCGAGACACAACATAAACCATAACACCTGCCTCCCTCACTCACATATTCTGATTATGCCTTTGAATTCATTTCAAGTATATAACCCTTTTTATAGTTCTTTGAAAAATAATGAATGGAGTAATCACAGGGGTGGACGAATCTGTTTTTAATTCTGTACAATCAAACTATAGATTCCCAAAGCCCTGTGGACCACTGGATGTTTTGGATCTTTGGTCCAAGTAATATTTTCTTAGTAAAAGGCAATCTGATAAATCAAATGACCAAATTCTTAATGTACAGTTCTAAAGCAGCTGCCTGTGATGCACTGACTGCCATAATCAATGTCTCACAATCACATGCACACACCCACTAGTGAACAATATTTGAAAATTGTGAAGCAAGTCTGTAGAGCAAGCAATAGAACCAACAGCATTAGTTTTAAAATAACAGTACACCGAGGGATAGAAAAAAAGTTAATCATATCCTATCTTTATTTACTATGATGTAAGTAAGGTAAGAGTGAATGCATACCTTGTCTTGTATTAAACAAGACGAAAGGACAAGGCAAGTCCACTCAACTACTGTTTCAATACCAGTTTAAAGGAACTGTATTTAGACATAAAATAAGTATAAATAAAAGGAAAATAATTTGGGCAGCACAGTGGCACAGTGGGTAGCGCTGCTGCCTCGCAGTTAGGTTCGCTTCCCGGGTCCTTCCTGCATGGGGTTTGCATGTTCTCTCAGTGTCTGTGTGGGTTTCCAATTCTAAATTGTCGCTAATGTGTGCTTGGTGTGTGGGTGTGTGTGTGTGTGCGCACCCTGCGGTACGCTGGCACCCTGCCTGGGGTTGGTTTCCTGCCTTGCACCCTGTGTTGGCTGGGATTGGCTCCAGCAGACCCCCTTGACCCTGTAGTTAGGATATAGCGGTTAATGGATTGATAGAAAATAATTTTTCTAGGGCTGCTGTTCAGTAAATTAATTTAATCATAATTAATAACACAATTAAAAGTTTTAATCGAAATTAACTGCCTGTTAATTGCAATTTATTTTATTTCCTTCAAGTATGTTACTATTTTCTATAAAACACAAATAACCCAGTGATTTATTTTCTAATATAAAACAGTTTTAATAATTATTTGTCCATGCATATCAAAGTATTTCATTTAGTTTATTGAACAGAAATAATGTGTCATGCCCAAACACCCCTTCACACATACCCAACCATAGGGGTTGCGATAATATTTGAGAAAACCAGATCATATGGTTTGAACTTCTGTGTTGCAGGACAGCATACCAAAACTACTAACAATAAATATAAACAATATAAACAAACAAAAAAATCATGGTTTAGCTTTTGTGCACAATCAGAACTGTTACAGCTCATATTGTGCTTAATTGCATGATATATAGGATTCAACTCCACAGCTGTTACTTGGAGAGAGGAGTGATTAATTAGATTGCAAATGTGTATAGATTAGGCTTTTAAATAAAGGACAGACTGATTTATCTGGTAGGGTTATTTATTTAGATGTTTTAAATTGTGTGTTGCCTTAGAATGTACCATTTAAGAATCTATATAACATCCACAAAATCAAACCATACCTGACTGAGTATGCAACACAACCTCTGGTCCAGGCCTTAGTTTTGTCACGTCTGGATTACTGCAACTCACTACTAACAGGAGGACATGCATTTGCCATCAAACCACTATAGATGGTCCAAAATACAGTGGCCCATCTTGTATTAAACCAGCCAAGATGTATGCATGTCACTCCTCTCTTCAGGCCAAATTCTTGATCCTTGCCTACAGATTGGTTAGTGGGTCAGCCCCTATACATACAGAGATACTGGTGAGGTGCAATACTGATGTGGTGCAAACAGCAGCAAGAAAATGATTGTCGCTGGTCAAAGAGGTCACAGTACAGCAGTGTAATTTATAGTCTTACCTGTGCTTTTAAATGGCTATCGAGAAAACAAGCACAATTACCTTCGGAAAAGGAGATGTGTTGAATCTCCAGAGGAGATTCAGCTTCACAACGGTTCAGATTATGCATATCCGAGGCAGGTATGCCTGATTCATGTAGAGTTGTAGGAATCAGTTGAACATCCAGACAGGCAAGGTCCACTACCTGTTGTGCTCTGCTACTGTTGAAAAGGGGGAAAAGAGGCAATAAAAGTGTTGCATTGCCTAGTTGAAAAGATGCTGAACAAGCTTAGCAAAGTTAGAAAGTCATTTTCTATTCCACTTTGTTCTGAACAGGTTCATGGAGGTCTGCTGGAACATATCCCAGCATAGGGCGCAAGGTAGGGAACGAACCCTGGACAGGGCGCCAGTCCATCACTGGGAAAACACACCAAGACCACACTGGGGCCAATTTAGAATTGCCAATTCACCTAACCTGCATGTCTTTGGACTGTGGGAGGAAAACCACGCAGATACGAGGAGAACAAGCAAACTCGATGCAGGAAAGACCCAGGAAGCAAACCCTGGTCTCCTGCCCAGCTCAGCAAAGTGCCATGCAAAATGTTTTAAATGCAAGTAGTACTTACCGGAGAGTGCAATTGCTTGAGTGAGAGAGACAGTTCCTTAGTGATCACGCGCTGACTAATGTCTTGGTAAATTGAAGAGTTCTGGAAGGAGGAAGAAGCGCAGTACTGTATGTGCAGTGTTGCAATGTGCTCCTTGATTGGATAAACAAGAGTGTATTGTTGGGAATTGGGTGCCACAAACCCTGTTCAACATATGAAACTTGGGAATGGTCTTTTTTTGTAAACAGTATTTTTGAATAAGAGTGCATAATTATTTTTAATTTCCTTTCCTGATTTTAGTTGTCACAGGAGGAAGGGAAATGACTATATGTTTTGTAAATATTTGCTGTTTGTTGTTTTTATTACTTTTTATATATGTGTGTTATTAGGACTGAATTTTATTTAATGAAACCACATTATTTTTATTTGAGAATTTTGTTTTTGCACCTTTTTGCTTGAAGCACCTGTAA
The DNA here is from genome assembly GCA_026402145.1 of Polypterus bichir lapradei. NCBI lineage: Eukaryota > Metazoa > Chordata > Cladistia > Polypteriformes > Polypteridae > Polypterus > Polypterus bichir. The sequence goes on along the minus strand of JANRMT010061414.1, from coordinate 37,004,525 downwards.
ATAAAGAACACTTATTTTCCTTCTCTTTTATAAATTGGGTCTGTGTATCTCTCTGCTCTCACCATCAATATGTTTGGTCAATGAACTACAAGAGTAGCATGGTACAAATTCCCACTACGCAAGCGTTTCACAGCTCATTCTTTCCAACTGAGATCTGCCAGTGAACAGTGTCTGATAATACCACCTCTGCATGGTAGCAAATCTCAATCCAGACTTTTTCATATGTAGCTTTTAGTTGGTGGAACGAGCTGCCATCTTCCATCTGAACTGCTGGCTCCCTCAATGTGTTTAAGAAGTGGTTGAAAACCCAACTGTTCTGTATCTGTCAATTTGTTAATGACTGTTGTTTGCTCTGTGAATATCTATCATACTATTAATTGAACATTTTTTGTTATTCTAGCTTTATAGCTCATCACCTGTGGTGATCAGCTCTTATAAATTATACTTCTGCACTTGGTCAAAACAGTCCCTAAGACTAATGTTACTCAATTATGTTGACCTCCATTGTAAGTCGCTTTGGATAAAAGCATCTGCTAAGCAAATAAATGTAAATGTAAATAAGAAATAAGTCTAACGATCTTAACCTTCACCCTAAACAGATGGAAATATTAGCATGATAAATTTGCACTGATTATTGACCAGTTTAATTGTTTACAGTATGATATAGGCTACTGTGGGCTATAATGTAGGCTGCAGTAGGTAATATACAATTAATTAAACAACAACAACATACCATGTCTGCTTTGGGGGAAGTATAAAGAACTGAGAGATTCCACTTTGTGTGTTATCCGCTCTTTAGCTGCTAAAGGTAGCACCTGTAATGTGCTGTTTCAGGTCAGGTTTCCCTCCATGGGTGACTTCAAAAGCTTGAATGCAGCCCAATTTTTCACCAGGAACAAGTCTGACCTACTAATATTCTGTCTCTTACTCAGACCTATAACTCAACAGCCTCTTACATTTCACAGGCAAACTTGCATTAGCAGATATCATTGCATGTAACATCTTGTTCTGGATGATCTGCTATACTATGCAACTGTTTTGTTTTGTTTTATTTTATACCTTCAATGTGTGAATGATGATGCTGTTGTGCAGTCTCACTCAGTGTGCAGTACTTGTCTGCCTGTGACACAAAAATGAAACTCATTCAATCCACTTCAGTCTGTTTTGATTTAAATTGTTCTCATGTTATTCTCTGCACTTTGAAAAACTAGTTTATATATGAAATGATTTGTTCAAAAGTATGGGAAAAATTGTGTCTCTTATTGAGTCAATATGGTATGCAGCATTTTACATTCCAATATGGGAAAATCCTGTATTATAAGTGACGGATGGCTGCCCTACTGATGTGTGTCGATGATCATTATCAAGAAACAACATAGTAAACAATCAAGTGGCTGTGACCCGCTGCTACTATTAATATGTATATCTAAATTAACTTGGAGTTAATGACATGCTTTAACAGCAGTTAATCTGCAGCTCTTCAAATTTCATAGATGCAAGAAAAACATTTTCAGCTAAATAAATAGAGATTACTCCACAAAGTAGTACTTACTGCAGGTAAGAGACTGCATCAGAACCAAATAAGATAATATATCGTGCTGTATGCAGGGAGTATCCAGAAACTGCAGATATAAACAGTTGTTTGTTTTCAGGCAAAACTAATTTTACGATTGAAAAGGTGAGAAAGCACTGTGATATACTGTTTACTATACTAGTTAGCCTGCAAGATTTAATAAATGCTGATGCAGTAATAAGTTATTTTGTGAAATACACCACAAGAAAACAAAAATGTACATGGATGTAGCAGGTAGCTTTTTTGCAAGTGTTAGGACTTTTTACAGCTGAGAAAATGACCTAAAATATTCAGCAGATTATTGATAACGTACGTTAATACCTATACAGTTTAAATGCTTCAAAATGTTCCCATCAAAAATGTTCAAATGTTCAGAGGGAAATCAGAGGAATATACTGCAATTGCAAACAGATTTTGCATGATGCAGTCACAGAAAGGGCACTTCTCATGAAAAATATGATGCTGAACATTACCCAATATGTACTCTGGGCTCCTAACACAAAATAACACCTCCCTCTCTGGTACTATTAGCCCAAACACTGCAGACCATGAACATGCTTTTTAAGCTTAAACCTCATCTTTACTAACTTGAGGACCTAGTTAACATGATATACAAGGGCAAGCTTTTTAAAAACTAAATTTGATGGTCCAAGCATGACAGATTTTAATGCAGATGTAGAAATAGATCGCTGGTTGTTTTTACATAAAGGTGTAGAACACCTTAATGGGAATATTGCACCTCAGAATAACACTGAAGGTGTTGTGGAAACAAAATTTACTCAATTTTCAAAGAGGTCATTCATGGCGATCATGTAAGAATGAAGAACAATTCTGTACTTGCACATAGATTTGCACAAATGTCTCACACCATAGAGTGAACAATTAATTAAACAGTTCATTCATTTTTATACTTTTCTATTACCATTACCTTATCTAATACATCACGTCATCTGACTCTTCAAATGCATAATTCTGTCATCTTAACAAATCAACTACAGCCACCAGTAATTTTGTATGCATGTTGATTCTTTCATCATTCTAAATATTGCTTCATTAAGAGAGGTGTCTTATAGATTTTTCCATTGATCTTATCACTGCTTCACAATAAGGGTGTTTGGGTTTTCTTACTAGTTTGTCCTCTCTTTTTAAAGATGTGTTCATTACTCATTTACTTTATTTTAAATGTAGTAACTACTTTGGTTGTTCCTCTAAGATGAGGCAAAAGCCTCATGTGCCTAAGCCTAAAACAACATTAAGTTAACCCTTTACTTGCATTCAATTCTTTTCCTTATGTTTCAATAATTCATTATTACAACATCATTTAGTTATATAGTTATAATAGATTGAAAAAATAATATATTAATTAAAAATTCCATACATCTCCCCTTTGGGACTCTTAAAGTCCAACTAAAACTGTATGGCCTAGTTTCCTATTTTAACTCTGTTTCTGATCTGCATAGAACATGTGTGTATACTAAAAATGTCACCCCTTAGGGGCTAAAAAGAAGTGTAAGATCCAAAATCAATAACACTGAACATGAAAAAGTCCAACAATAACATGTATCAAGGTCCTTTTTTCATCTGACTATGTTGGCATTACATGCTATTGTCTATAATTATCAAGTTAATGGTCGGCTGGGACCCTTGCTTAGCTGGCACATCTGGAGAGTGGAAGGACCAGGGCCCTCATGCATAAACAGTGCGTGCGCACAGAAATGTTGCGTAAGAACTTTTCCACGTTCAAATCACGATGTATAAAACCTACACTTGGTGTAAAGCCACACACTTTTCCACGGTACCTCATACCATGTCGTACACAAGTTCTCTGCTCGGTTTTACAGACTGGCGGCACCCAGCGTCAAAGCAGTGCTATTGTTACTGTGTGGTTTATCTTTATTCTTAGAGCCACATTCCTGCCACGGCTTTATAAATACACTGAAACTAACCGCATATTGTTTATTAGTGTAATGCATCTGATTGTAATTAACTTGTAACAATATAATGGTCCAGGGAATAGCCATAGTATTCCAAATACCATAACTGCTTTAGCGTTATTACTCTCACTGCACCTTTTTTTCTTCTTTCAGCTGCTTCCGTTAAGGGTTGCCACAGCGGATCATCTTTTTCCGCATTACTCTCACTGCACCACTCAAGAGTATTTATATCACTGTATTTGAGTGTGGAATAACATCAGCAGCTGATCGGAAAAGAGAAATATCGGTATACAGCATCAAGCCCACCCTGCCTCAGCCACAGCAAAACGTTTCAAAGCCTTTCCTGTACGGACCTCGCGGTTCAGAAACAGTCAATCAGTCCATCAAGTGCTCCTTGTAGAACTGTTTGTACTTATAAGTACAATTGCCCCACTGTAAACTTGCACTACAGTTATAATATTGCACAACCTGTGCCACTTTATAAAGTGCGTATTTACATATGATGACGATATCATTTTTAAGATGAAATGCAGCAAAATATGTTATTTATATTATATAGATAAAACTTTAACTTCATTTAAATTATCTGTATTGTTAATAATTAAACATGTGAGGACACGGTTCTGCAGTGCTAGCTAGTTCACGGATTGATCCTACCTTGTGCTGTATTCTTTCTGGGGCTGACGCAACACTGGAAGGATAGATGGATAGAATAATTAAACTTGTGCTACAAAGGTATTTAAGTTCCTTAAAAGTTTTCAAGAATTGTTGTTGTAAGCTTACAGATGGCTTAACGTCTATTACAGATCTGATTGTGTGGCGATTGGGTATGTGGATTAAGAAAAGTAAGGACAGGAATTGGAGATTAGTACGTTTGAAAGAGACAGTACTGCTACAATAATTTCATCCAAGGTCACGCACAATCACGCACTGTTTAATAACATGCTTTAACTCCTATCATTATGAAAAAGATATCACCTATACATCTCAGTATTTTAATTATTCAGAGAGCTGTAATATCACAAATGTAATGGATTCTATGTCCTGTCGGAGAAAGAGAAATCGGAAGCACGTAGTGATTCACACACATAGAGTAAAAGATAAAATACAAAACAAAGCATTTAACGTGCTACTTTAATTACAATGTGATTTGAGAAACTGGTTAATTAAACGATTTTAAGATGAAGTTTATGATGTTCTGCTTTAATGACAAAATAAACTACGTAATTAAAGTGGAAATTTCTCTGTACCCTAATAAGCTTTCATATGACACTCAGACGGTGGGCTAGAACTCGCCCTTTCATGGCGACTTTAATATGTGACAACTTCTTTTTTATTTTGGGCACTGTGCGACTATGTCAGGCGATCAGCTTCCTTTGTTGTTTATACCACTGTTTAAACCAAAAAAATAGTACGTTTTTCCTTGCGTCCACTTGGTATTCGCTGAAATTCTTCCATTTTCCCTCTTGCTTTTTCCATTGTCTTTTCACAGAAGGCTGAGCTTAAGGGCGATTTGTATTGATTTGCATATTCATAGAGGCATAATTCTGGGAGGAGTTGGGGGGCGGGACAGAAGGCACGTGCACAAGCGTTACTTTTCATGCTGACCGGGATTTATGGAGTGAAAGAATGTGGAAGTTGGAGTACGCACAGATTCCTGCATCTAGATTTTTCTGTGCGTAAGCACATTTCGGCTTTTGCGCTTACGTCATGTTATAGTGCGAATTCTACGCACGGCAAAAAAATACATTTGATTTAAGTCTGTAACCCTTGGTGCTATGACTGGTGCCTGGTCAGAACTATTTGTTGTACCGGCAATCAAAGATACGATGCTGCTATCAAACTATGAATGTGTGAAAAACAACAGATTTGCATGTGCATGTGCAATGCTACTCCCAGTCAACCCACGGGAGAAATAGTTTCTGAGACTGTGGTTATGAAACCGTTTCTGGACAAAGGCAGAACCGTAACAACAGACAACTTCTTCACGTCACCTTTTCTGGTTAATAAACTGCTGCAGTGCGACACAACTCTGCTTGGCAGTATAAAGTGGGAAAGGAACCTTCCTTTGGGCAATTAGTGTTAGATTGTTTAGTTCGGTCATACCATTTTGAGATGATGCCAGTTTCCCAAATGGAAGATTGCTTGCAATGCCAGGAGCACTGGAAAACGGGACTTGATGTCCCTATCTGGAAAGGGAAGGTGATCGCCTGGATTGCACCAACTACAGGGGTATAACACTGTTCTTGGTGGCAGGTAAGGTCCTTGCTAGAGTCGTCCTCAATAGGATCCGTGATCACTTGCTCACCTACTACTGGAACGGTCTGGTTTTAGGTCTGGCAGAGTTTCTTTGCAGCCTTTGTCGATTTTTGCAAAGTGTTTGACTCAGTTGATCGAGCTGTCCTGTGGGGCATCCTGAGGGTTCGCGGGATCCCTTCGAGGTTGCTGGATATCATGACCGGCCTGTACACTGGTACTGTGAGTGCTGTGCAGAGTGGAGGCAGGACCTCTGCCTTTTTCCTAGTTGATTCCGGGGTTCATCGGGGTGTTGAATGAGCGGTTGCTCATGGAGTCCCAAATGAGGCACATTACCTGCATTGTGAGGGAGTGTCAATTACGACACTACGGCCATGTGGCGCATTTCCCCGATGATAATCCAGCTCGTAAGATCCTCATTGTTGGGGACCTGAGTGGCTGGACCAGGCCAAGGGGTCACCCACATAAACCTAGCTGCGGCAGGTAGAGGGTCATTTTTGGAGGGTGGGACTGGACCACGTGTTTGACTGGGGGGTTGCCAACTGGGATCCCGAGTTCTTTTGTTATGTAGTGGCTGCGGCAACGCACTGTACCAGTGCATTCTCCCCAACTTGACTTGACTTGACCTGTCTGTCTGTCTAGCTGTATGTATGTCTGTCCCCTTTCACAAGAGAACTACTTAATGGATTTAGGTCAGACTTTTTTCTAGAATTTGCTCGAACATGGGTGGCACAGTGGCGCAGTGCTGCCTCGCAATAAGGAGACCAGGGTTTGCTTCCCAGGTTCTCCCTGCGTGGAGTTTGCATGTTCTCCCTGTGTCTGCGCGGGTTTCCTCCCACAATCCAAAGATATGCTGGTTAGGTGCATTGGCGATCCTAAATTATCCCTAGTGTGTGCTTGGTGTGTGTGTGTGTGTGTCCTGCGGTGGGTTGGTGCCCTGCCCAGGATTTGTTCCTGCCTTGCACCCTGTGCTGGCTGGGATTGGCTCCAGCAGACCTCCGTGACCTTGTGTTAGGATATACTGGGTTGGAAAATGACTGACTGACTGCTTGAACATTCCAGTTGTTTTGAAAACCTTTCTCATTGCGCTATTCATCACATTTTGCTTGTGGTACCGATTTATTTGCGCGAATCCGAGAGACACGCAGCGTGCTGAGGGGAGGGGGGCAGGGCCCTCCTCACTCATGCTCCAGCCTCGGGGAGTATCTTACATCTGCTTAGCTAGCGAACTACTTAACGGATTTAGATTGTGTTGTTTTCTATAATTTGCTTGAACATTCTGAATGATTTTGTGACTTCTCTCATCGCGCTAAGAATCATAGTTTGCTTACAGGAGTGTTACATTCACACTAATTCAAGACAGAGGCTGCAGGCTGAGGGGAGGGGAAAACGTGACATCTGGAATAGGGAGCCGGGCAGGGCCCTCCTCTCTGTCCTGTTTCGCTTCTACATGGGCGAAGCCATGGGGGACAGCTAGTTACTTAATAATAACAAGTGGTTTGTTTTAACGTACCCAGCCTGCACTGAACACATGCTTTCCATTTACATGTGAGTTGCATATACAAAAAATAGATGAGGGAGCAAACGTGTGCGCTGTAATTAAAATATAATTTTTTTTTATATTTCAATTCAGTCAGAGTACCATTAAAAATCATTCCACGTCCCACGCTTGGCATGCATGCCATAGATTGCTGACCCCTGTTCTTTACCATTGTAAGACACTGGAGCTCAGATGCATTCATCCAGTGTTTCCTCAACACCTGGGTATTTTTACGACCCGTTGCTTTGGAACTCAATAAGACCTCCTGTCTTTGCAGTGGCACCATCATCCTCCTTCTCCAATTACCATTCACGACATGGTTTAGGAATTGTGCGCAGATTCTGCTGTTTCGATATGGATGGTCCCCATCTCTCTCAGACACTCAAATCACCATTTACTCATTCAGGGAGGGGCAGGACACTAGAAATGTGTATTTACAATTGTACTTAACTGCTAGTGATTTATTGATTTTACTGGTTTACCATATATTTAAATATATACAAAATTATGCTTTTGATCTATCCCAAAATTATATGAAGTCTGCATCTCCTCCTTTGAGTGACCTTTTAATTCTGTTCTCCCTAATTGAATGCTTCCTTGGTGTTTTTAGGCATCAAAGCAGCTTTCTGCTACAGTCATTCATCACTTTTTCTGGAGCCTCCTATGTATACTTTCACCAAATGAGTGTAGTTTCCTTTTGTAGTAATACATTCAACATTAGGCCAGTATCCATTATCCCAAAGTGACCTCACCTTGTAATAAGTATTGAACACTAGGCTGCTTTCCACTAGTTGGATTGCTTTCTAGGTAATCTATTATTACAGTAGCCATTACCAAAAGGAATCTAAAGACTTCAAACCTTCCAATGGAACTACTTAGTGTAATTCACTGAGGCGGCCTTACACCCGGTCAGCTGCGGATATATCCAAAAGCGATCTACTCAGTAATACGTTACAACTATGAGTTGACGACCCAAGTAATCCACTGGAGAAGAATTAAACAGGATATTTTTGCCTCTGACTCTGCCCTTCACTAGGTTTACAGGAAGAATAATACCTATAACAAAGTGGTTCTCAAGGACTGTCGCCTACCTACTTGGTCTCCCAAAATAACATTTCCACTATATTGGGTAGTAGTGTAGAAACCTATAAATACTCTGTAGGCTTTCCCTTATTTACAAAGTTATTTACAATAATCCCCCAATTTAATCCCTCAGTTCTTCACTCTTACTGTTCTTTCCGCAGTTTTTAGTTCTAAGATAGGACTCTTACTGGATCTCCTTTGGCATGGCGAAATCCCTGTGAAACTGACACAATTTAATAGCGAAAACTTACAATTAAAGGGCACCACGGAAATCAGATGAGAATGCAGAACAATTCTTTATTTGCACATAGATATGCACAAATGCAATTAAACATTTCATTTCCTTTTATATATTTCTATTACCATTATCTTATCTAATACATCATGTCACCTCATTCTTAATATGCAGAATTCTGTCATCTTAATCAATCAACTACAGCCACCAGTAATTTTCGTATACGTGTTGATTCTTGTTTCATTTTGCAGGGCACCCTGGATATTATCGAGAGAAGTCACAGTGCACGGCTCAGTGGCAAATCTGGTCTGTACCGGGAACTGAGAGGGACAGCTGCGAGGGCTGTGAGGGCAGATAAAAAGGCATTTTTTAGAGGAATCTGTGAGCAAGTGACACACCATCTGTGGTCTAGCGACCCACATCCTGCTTACAGAGGAATCGAAGCATTATGCACATCTGAATCTGTTCCTCAGAGACTCGCAGTCAGGGTGGCTGATGGAACGGTCCCTACGGATGACACTGCAGCTGTAACCTGCTGAGCTGGTTACTTTGAGCAGTTGTTCAAAGCTGATCCTCCAGCTAGGACGTTAGATATCTCTGGGTCCATGGTTCTTGAGGTAAATCCTCCAATTAGATGTGAACCACCCAGTCTCACTGAGATTGCACAGGTGGTGAACCTCCTGAAGGGAGGAAAGGCTGCAGGGATCTGTGGTATCCAGGGTGATCTTCTCCAAGCTGGTGGTAAGGCTGTCCTCCTGGTATTGCAAACAATCTTTGCTTCCATTTAGAAGGTTAGCATCATCCCAACTGACTGGAAAACTGGACTTGTCCGTATCTGGAAAGGGAAGGGTGATCGCCATGGATTGTAGCAACTACAGGGGGGGATTACACTGCTCTCGGTTCCGGGTAAGGTCCTTACTAGGGTCGTCCTCAATAGGATCCGTGATCACTTGCTCACCTACCAGCGACCGGAACAGTCTGGTTTTATGTCTAAGAAGTCTACCATCAACCGCATCCTGGCACTGAGGGTTCTCATGGAGTGCAAATGTGAATATCGGTAGAGTTTCTTTGCAGCCTTTGTCGATTTTTGTAAAGTGTTTGACTCATTTGATCAAGCTGCCCTGTGGGACATCCTGAGGGTTCGCGGGATCCCCTGAGGTTGCTGGATATCATGGCCAGCCTATACACTGGTACTGTGAGTGCTGGGCAGAGTGGAGGTAGAACCTCTGTGTTTTCCCCAGTTGATTCTGGGGTTCATCAGGTGTGTGTTCTTGGTCCTACTCTGTTCAGTGCTTGTATGGACTGGGTGTTGGGCAAGGTCGTGGGGTCCAGTGGATGTGGGGGCATCTGTTGGTGAAGAAAGATTCACGGATCTTGACTTTGCTGATGATGCTGTGGTCTTCATGGAGTCAATGGAGGCTCTAATCGGGGGGCTCAAGAGACTGAGCAAGGAGTCTAAGTGTCTGGGCTTGCGAGTGTCCTGGATAAAAACCAATATCCAGACCTTTAATGACCTCTTGGGCACAGCCATTATCAGTGTGTCTGTCTGCGGAGAGAATGTTGACCTTGTCGAGAGATTTACTTACCTTGGCAGTGACATTCATATCTCTGGCGACTCTTCCTATGAAGTCAGTAGACGGATTGGGAGAGCATGGGGGGTCATGAGGTAGCTGGAAATGGGTGTGTGGTGCTCCTGATATCTATGCAAAAGGATGAATGTCCAAGTTTTTAGAGACCTGGTGCTTCTTGTCATGTTATATGGTTGCGAGACATCAACGCTATCCTGTGACCTGAGACGAAGACTGGACTCCTTTGGTACTGTGTCTCTCCAGGACATCCTTGGGTACTGTTGGTTTGACCTTGTGTCAAATGACTGGTTGCTCATGAAGTCCTGAATGAGGCACATTACCTGCATTTTCAGGGAACATCAGTGCTATGGTATATAAAATCTGTACATTTTGGTTTAATTTTCCATTGTATTTTGTTCGAGACAAGACAACAGATTAACTACATTTAAGACAAATCAAAGCAGGTTTTCTTCCCTTAAACCTCACTTTTAAAACAGCTGTTTCAACATTGAAAGGAAGACATGCTGGTGGCTCAATTACTTTATAACCTGGGAGAGGAAGACTGAGCCGATGCCTAATTATTTTACAGCCTGAGAAAGGAAGATCTACCGACACCTCAGAGAACATAAAAGGTTTTATTGTTTGGGAAAACGGACAGTGAATTAATTCTTCATATTGACAGCAGGCCAATCAGAATATCTATCAATCACATCTTGCAAAACCCCTTTGTACAATTTTAGAATAAATATGCCTTGTCTGAGAAAAAGAGAAGAAGAAGAAGAGAAATAGCGACGACGGACAAAGACGTCACTGGTCATCAGAAACATCCATTGCTAAATCAAATGCTGCCCTGGGACATTCATCCTTGTCATCTGTAACTTTTTCGTAAGCTTTTCCTAAAGACTATATATATTCAGACTTTCCTATCAGTACCTATTGTCAATTATTCTTTGTTCCAATGGTATTATTATTATTCTTGTAATAAATACCATGCTGCTTTTAACTTTCTATGCTTTGTTTTAATGTCTTGAGTGATTGAAGTAATAAGTTAGATTTCTTTGAGCACATGGTGCAGCCGGACATTTGCCATTATCTCTGTGCTGCGAGGTTTATTTTGGCTGAGAGTGAGAGCTCCACTCTATAGTAGGAACAGTACGAAATGAAGGTATTCTTGGCTGATAAATGGCCTATAGTCAAGAGTGCTGAGTCTTTCTATGTTTCAATGTATTCGTGTAGACCAAAAGTAATACTTAGGTCTGAGATATCACTAAAACATTGTATGAACATTAGAACATTCTAGGCGAGAACAGGCCATTCAGCCCAACAAAGCTCGCCAGTTCTATCCACTTGTTTCCTCCAAGAAAACATCAAGTTGAGTTTTGAAAGTCCCTAACGTCTTACTGTCTACCACACTACTTGGTAGCTTATTCCAAGTGTCTATCGTTCTTTGTGTAAAGAAAAACTTCCTAATGTTTGTGCGAAATTTACCCTTAACAAGTTTCCAACTGTGTCCTCATGTTCTTGATGAACTAATTTTAAAATACAAGTCTCGATCCACTGTACTAATTCCCTTCATAATTTTAAACACTTCAATCATGTCACCTCTTAATCTTCTTTTGCTTAAACTGTAAAGGCTCAGCTCTTTTAATCTTTCCTCATAATTCAACCCCTGTAGTCCTGGAATCAGCCTAGTCGCTCTTCTCTGGACCTTTTCTAGTGCTGCTATGTCCTTTTTGTAGCCTGGAGACCAAAACTGCACACAGTACTCAAGATGAGGCCTCACCAGTGCATTGTAAAGGTTGAGCATAACCTCCTTGGACTTGTACTCCACAGATCGTGCTATATATCCTAACATTCTGTTAGCCTTCTTAATGGCTTCTGAACACTGTCGGGAAGTTGATAGCTTAGAGTCCACTATGACTTCTAAATCCTTCTCATAAGGTGTACTCTCGATTTTCCGACCGCCCATTGTGTATTCAAACCCAATATTTTTACTTCCTATGTGTAATACTTTACATTTACTGACATTAAATTTCATCTGCCACAAATCTGCCCAAGCCTGTATGCTCTCCAAGTCCTTCTGTAATGATATAACAGATTCCAAATTATCTGCTAATCCACCTATCTTGGTATCATCTGCAAACTTAACCAGCTTGTTACTTATATTCCTATCTAAATCATTTATATATATTAAAAATAGCAGCGGCCCTAGCACTGACCCCTGTGGAACACCACTCTTAACGTCGGCCAGTTCTGATGAGGTTCCTCGCACCATCACCCTCTGCTTCCTGTGTCTGAGCCAATTCTGCACCCATCTAAAAACATCACCCTGAACTCCCACTTCTTTTAACTTGATGCCCAACCTCTCATGTGGCACCTTATCAAATGCTTTCTGAAAGTCCAGATAAATAATATCATATGCTCCACTTTGATCGTATGCTTTTGTTGCAACCTCATAGAATTCCAACATGTTAGTAAAGCACGACCTCCCTCTTCTGAACCCATGCTGACTGGTCAGAATAGCTCCTGTCCTTGCCATGTGTTGCTCAATCTTATCCTTAATAATTCCTTCCATTAATTTTCCTGTGATGCATGTTAAGCTTACTGGCCTATAGTTGCTTGGATCTGCCCTGTCACCCTTTTTATATAATGGGATGATATTTGCCATTTTCCAGTCCTTCGGAATCTCTCCAGTGCTCAGTGACTTCCTAAAAGTCCTATGTTGTTCATGCTGATAATAAGTAAGTCTTTTGAAGTGCTGAGTGACAGGCTGTGTTATACCTAAAGCACTTGTGTGGTTTAAAGTGCTAAGGGTTAATCAGCGTGTGTGTGTCATTCATGGGGCACTGTTGTGGTTAGGGTCTGTGTGTATGCGTATAGCTATGTATGTGTGTGTTCATCTTAAAGTGCAACAGTAGACCAACCCGATAACAAACTTGACGAGAACACTTACCCTTGAGAAAAAAGGTAAAGGGTAAGCAGAAGGAAATACTACGATAATACGGTCACTTACGGCACTACGGCCATCTGGCACGTTTCACTGAGGGTGATCCAACTTGTAAGATCCTCATTGTTGGGGACCCGAGTGCTGGACCAGGCCAAGGGGTCGCCCACTTAACACCTGGTTGCAGCAGATAGAAGGTCATTTCCGGAGGGTAGGGTTGGACTGCATGTCTGCCTGGAAGGTTGCCAACCGGGATTCCAAGTTGCTTCATTGTGTAGTGGGTGCGGTAATGCACTGTACTCCCCAACTTCACTTGAGTTGTTGATTCTTCCATTATTCTGAACATCGCTTCGTTAATGGGATGTCTTATGAGTTTTCTCATTGATCTTATCATCGCTTCACAAGAGGGGTGTTTGTGCTTTCTCACTAGTTTTTTAACTTTAGTAACTATTTTGGTGTTTTCTCTAAAACGAGGCAAAAGTCTCATGTGCTTAGGCTTAACACAACATTTAGTTAACCCTTTAGTTACATTCTTTTGTTTTCCTTATATTTCAATAATCCATTGTTACAGCATCATTAAGTATATAGTTATAACAGATTATATATTAACTAAAAATTCCATAATAGGTGATGATGTTTTTGACAGAGAAATTAAGTTGTATAATCTAAATGATGGACAAAAAGTAAATTTGAGAGTACAATATTAATGGAATATTCAATTGATTTTTGAGAAAATATGTTTGTATACATTCGAAAAAAGACCATACATCAACATGACATAATCCTTTAAAAACATCTGTTTCTACCAGGATGCTGAATGTGTTTATGTTGTGGTACAAGAAGGAATTCTATACAATGCATTATAAATAAATGTTGTTGTAACCCCATCTTTGTATGAAAACCTGGTGTAACCCATTTTTTTACTTTATTGAAAATAACTTGAAATGCATACTGAAATTCTGAATAACTTCAACAACATGCTGAAACAAATCTTCAGCTCTTTCTGTAAAATTACCAGATAGTTCAGTTGAACAAAGGAAACCTTGTTCACATACTCTACTCACTCATATCAGTCCAATTTTAAGTCATCAATCAGCATAAAATAAAAATTTTGTAATGCAAAAGGAATAATTCAGTACCCAGATAAAACAAGGAAAGAAAAACACAAAAATATTTAGAGAACATGCATAAAAACTAAATGAGTACTGACTTTTTAAAATTTCTATATTTGTTTCAGTGTAACATATCTTTCGGCCAATGTAATTTGCCAATATCCATGTCGTGGGATGGTTTTACAAGAGCTGGAGTGGATACTTTTAGAAGCACATTTTAATCTCCTGGAATACCTTATTCAACAACCAAAAGGGATAGAAGATTGGATAAAAAGAAGATGTGATGCATTATCAGCATTGATTCGACTTGTTTCTATACCTCCATGCAAGAAGCTTTTAGATATTCAGGAAAAGGTACAAAGTATAAAATAAAATTGTATTTTTTTCCATTTATCAATGAGAAATAGATATTTGAACAAGTTTTGATTGTAGGAACCTTTGGTCAGCAGCCATAAAACATGCACTTCAGAACAGGTCATTTGCAAGAACCTAAGCATGTTTGGGCATGGCTTGCACTTGGATGTGAGACCAACCAGAAAATGCTTAGGTTTCAGCTGGAAGAGGTGTTGGCGAAGCCAGCAGGGGACACTTACTCTGTGATGTAAAAGTGGATCCCAATGCCCCAGTGAAACAACAGGGACACTATGTTGTAAAAATGGTGCTGTCCTTCAGAAGAGACATAAAATCAAGGTCCTGACTCTCAGTGGTCATAAAAGATTACTGGGCGTCCTTTGCAAAGAGTAGGGTGTATCCCAATGCCCTGGGTAAATTGCCCACATCAGCCTAGCCATTTTGCCCCTTAATTATCCCCTGTCTCTAATTGGCTAACTTCCTCTCACCTCTTCACTACCTGATAGCTAATGTGTGGTGAGTGTACTGGTGGAAAACAGCTGCCGTCGCATCATCCAGGTGGATGTTACATATTAGTGGTGATTGATGTAATGCACTTTGAATCATGAGAAAATGACTATATAAATGTAAACAATTATTATTATTATTATTATTATGGTGACCAATGCTGTTCAATGGCAAACAAAGTGAAAAATATCCATTGGAAAGAAGAAAAACATCAGGAAAAGTCTGCACACATCATAAACAAGAAATTTCTATAATACTGCACTTCTGAATTGAAGATCCATTTCTCTCCCTCATTTATTGATCAAGGGTCTGGTCTTCAGTTCAGACGCACAGAAGTAAGGAATGCCTTTTTTTGTTTATGATGTGCTTTGACTTTTCCGGAAGCAAGTAACATGAGATATTTTTTTCCTCCATGGAAGTGCTTCATGTTATTTGCCACTGTACAGCATTGGTCACTATTGTGTTCTATTACATTATGAATTTTTTTCTTTTCATTCTGCTTGAAAAGATTAGATTAAATTTTTTCTTGGCCAGCACTACAAACTATACATGGGGTAAATAACGTATACAAAGTGGAGTAAGTAATATACATTATATAAAAATAGGGTATTCCTTTAATATCTGCTTTATACCCTAGTATAGATAAGATTGGTTGCATTTTCTTTTCAGGATTACTTTGAAATTGATTTGCATTCTCTAGATATATCATCAACAATTATTTCAAATAATGTCTTCTTAATTTCAGCAAGGCAAATGAAGTCCTGCCTGGAATGGCACAGTAAGAATGTCTTTTTATATTGTGTGACCAGACGGGGGTGCTCCAGCCGTCCAAACCTGTCACAAGCAGACATGAGAACATAGGTTCCAGCACAGCACACGTTTTCAGTCACGTGGGGAAGTGTTTTCCCTTGCTCCCCACAGCAGCACATTACAGTCAAGCACCAATATACAGCTTTCTCCACTCCCCACCTCTCTCTCTTTTCTTTGCCTCCACTATTTCTCCAGCAAGCTTTGTCCACCTCCCTCCCAACTCTGGCTCCCGGAGTAGTGACAGCTGACAGCTTTTATTTAAATACATGGGAGTACTTCCAGTGTCCCAACAACATGGTCCAGTTAAGCACTTCCAGGTAAGGTGGAAGCCCAAGGAAGTAGGGCTCTGCAGCCCCAGCAGCACCCCCTGCTGGCACCCCTCAAAACCCAACAGGGCTGTCCCAAACTCCAACTCCCATAAAGCCCTATGGGAATTCATGCACTGCAGCAACCCAGGGATCTGCTACCCAGTGACCCAGGGGAGGTAATGCCCCAAGTCCAATCTCTCCCCTGGTCCTTCCACAATAATTGTGTCCCGTCCAGGCAAGGGTCCTGGCCATCCTCAACAACTGGTCCTTAGTTTATTTTCCTGATACCAGTTGTAAAAGAATGAGTCTCAACACACTGGAAAGGTTTGGGGCAGCCACCCGTATATTGTCCCTGGCTGCAAAAGGTTTAAGGAAAACACAAGGATGTTTTCTGGTTGAGTTCCCAAACTGAACTGAACTGATCTGTCAAGATGGAGGATTTACATGTTGGAAACCGGAAGTGATGTCATTAGACCGGAACAGGGAGTGACGTCAGTCTGGGTGCCGGAATAGGAAGTGATGTCCGTCTGTGTTCCGGAGCAGGCAGTGGCGTTAAACCAGGCAGGTTTTCCTGTGTTTGGTCTGCAGAGATAACAAAAAAAGGTTTAGAGCACCCCACCACCCCCTGGCCTGGCGGATGATTACCTTCACTTGGTCCACTCAGCTCGCTCCTAGTCGCATGTGTGTGACACAGTCAATTACATGGTACATTAGTCTGATAGTTTCAGACATGCAAAAAGGGAAAACTACATGGATCTGACAATTTTATACAAAGAATACATACATGATAGCATGTTAAAATAATTTGTTTGGTGAAACAATTCTTTAGCAGTTTTATCATTTTGGTGATTGTTACAAAAATTATGTGAAAGTCGACATCAACTACCTCTACTTTTGTTCCCACAGGTCTGCCAGTTAAGAGTCATAGCTACACCATGTTGCAGCGATGCCTTATACCGTTTAGGATTAGCACAGCTTGCTCAATATGATAATAACCCAGATTCTAAAGATGCGCCTCCATTAATAAGAGACGCTCAAATGACTTTCCAAGCAAGTATTAACCTTGAAAACAAGCCATCTTCAGGACCTCCACCTTCAGAAATATTAAGTAAGTTGCTACCTAATTTATGTAAAGAAAAATTTATTGTTGAATTGGTTTTTTTTCAGTTTTTATCTTTCTTTATGGTGTGGTTTGTGTGTATTGGTTGCTTTAAATTTAAAGCACTGTTTTAATTAAAGTACTTGTTTATGGGTGTTATAGTCCAGTGGTTAACTCTGCTTAAGAGAAATTAGAGAAGAAAACAGAATGCTGTGTGACAGATAGAGGGTGCTATCGTCCTCTTGAACCCTCGCACAATACGTCAGACACCAGGTAAAAGTCCAATTATTATTTATTTTTGAACTACAGTATATAGTGCACAAAGCCCCCTCCTCTCCACAATACTCATACAAATACACAATTTTCAATAATCGATAAACCAACCCACCACTCCCAGATGCGTTGCCACCCTTCCATCCAGCTCAGCTCAATGCTCTGGTGTTTCTCAGAGTCCTTTATAGTCCTTTACCCAGAAGTGTTTCGAACTTTCAGTCCACATGACCTCATATCACTTCCGGGTCAGATAAAAAAATCCTCTTCTTCATCCCGGAAGTACGTCACTTCCGCTGTAGCTTTGCTATGATGTACTTCCAGGTTATAGGGCACAAATGACTCTCTGGGCCTCCCTGCAGCATCCTCTGTTGGCTCCTCTGGTATCCAGCAGGGCAGTAGAGGAAAACACCATTGTCCATGATTCTCTGCTGGTATCCGGGGCCCCTCCATGCTGCAGGGAGAGCTCCATCTGGTGGCCTGGGGGTATTGGCTGGGATGACAAGCCGGCCATAGACCACAGCTGTTAAAAATGAGTCTTCCTAGGAAAACAAGGAATCTGAGTCTTCTAAAGAGTATAGAAAATGTGTAATAAGTTTAAATGAATGGAGGTTCAGAATCCTACTGTGGGAGAGAATGTCCTTAAAATGTGTTAGTAAAGTTTTTTTGAAGAAAAATAGGAAACATATGAATATTCATTTGTGATTCTGTCTTAATTTTGAGTAGTTGAGTATCTGATGTTGAGATACCTTTTAGTAATGTTCTTTAGTGGTTGAACTATATGACAAACTATTGTGATTTTTTTATTGATTCAATGAATTTAACAGACACATAAAAAGGCTAAAACTGTATACAACATAAAGCACCCAATACTGCACCCCCACAAAGCCACAAACCCTTTCAATCCCAACCCCCCAACTGAGCCTACCAGCAGAGTCAAAATCAACAAAATGTATAGATAACAAGGAGAAAAATAATTAGGTAACTAAAGAATCATGCATACCACCAAATGAGCTTAAGTGTTAATGGGCCTCTAATAATAAAGCTTTCATTGGTGAAACTGAGGTAGATCAATTCTCAGTGGATTCAATGGTGCTCCATTAATTTTAAAAGCAGGCAGTTCCAAAAGAATTAATAAAAAAGGAAGATTGCAAATTGCCCAAAGAAAGATCTAGTAGTAGTAGTGGTAGTAAGTAGAAATAAGGGTTAGGCCTGATTTTGATTTGATATGATTGATTTCCTTTAATAGTCATTTCTATGCATTTACTGTACATACATAAAACAAAATAACATTTAGCTTTAAACACCCTACAAACAGAATACAAAGACAAAGTAAAAAAGTAATAACACATATACACATACGCACACACACACACGCACACACACGTGTATATATTATATATATGGTATTATGTATAATATAATATAATTATATATTATATATTAGTGCTGGGCAATGATTTAAATTTTTAATCGTGATTAATCGCAATCACATTTTTATGCGCAAAATTCAAAAATGAATTCAAAAGCAGTGTATTGCGTCTATTTGGTTTGCAAACACTTTAAACAAATAAGGTGCTTTTTAACAGCAGTATTCACTTTACATAGTAGAATTAAAAATATTTCTTGTAAATCTCTACTTAAACATTAATGTAATCAAATCAAATATAAAACCAAAGCTATATGCCACTGCCAGAGCATTAACGTTTTATCGAGCTTGTTATAGAAAAACAAGTTACCTTCAGTGTCCAGTGCCATGATGATAACATTATAACAAGCACCTTCCAAGCAACAGCAAGTTAACATTTCTAAATCTGTTTTCTTTTTTATCTGAACAGACACCAGCAGAAAATTTTCTTTTATGATGGAGCGGCATAAACAGTCTATGTTCAATAGCAACTCTTTGAGGGCTAATATTTTTTCCAAAAAAGCTCAGTTTTCTGCAATGTGCACAAAGCAATGATTTCACACATAAATCAACATAAAATGTCTGTTGACACCTGTTGTTTCTGCTGTCGGCGCCCATTTGCAGTTTGCGGCAGCAGCGGCTGCACGGGGAACAACTCGATAGCCAGCAGGAATGCACGGTGGGCTGGCTGCCTGGCTGTCTTTGTGAGACAGGTGCGCGGGGGTGGCAGTTGCAGTGAGACGCAATATGGTTTGTACCTCCTTTCATTGTAAGTGTCTGTCCTCCCAGGCAAACGTTGCCATAGGTGCATCAGCTACACAAACGTGTTCAGCACCACGATCAGCTGGGGACTGATCAGCTGATGCTGGTACCTCACTTTCATTTTCACATGAGTGGCGGAGTGGTGGCTCTGAGGCTAGGGATCTGCACTGGTAATCGGAAGTTTGCCAGTTCGAATCCTGTAAATGCCAAAAGGGACTCTGCTCTGTTGGGCCCTTGAGCAAGACCCTTAATCTGCAATTGCTGAGCGCTTTGAGTAGTGAGAAAAGCGCTATATAAATGCAAAGAATTTATTTATTTATTTTTGATCTGCATCTCCAGATCACTTGCATCAAAATCGGAGTCCAACAAATCAGAGTCCAATTCAGCAACAATATGAAAAAAGTCATCCACAGATTATTTTTCTTTGAGCATTCAATTTGGTATCTCTTCACATGCCATTTTAGAATCTGTTTGGTCTTCGCTACTCATGCGCATGCAGGGAATCAAGGTCAAATCAACAAAGCTAACTTTCCTTTTAGCAAAAGCTTATTGAAAAGCATTGTAACAAGAAGATCCCTGATCTTTGTCAATTGCTAGCGAGACTGAAGCTTTCAAAATAATAATAACAAAAACTGTGTTAATTTTGCGATAAAATAATTGTCACCGTTAATTAACTTGCCCAGCCCTGATATAGACATATTATATATGCTCTTTCACATAAAACTATTCACATTACGGTGTCAATAAAGTTTAAGAGTCTGACTGCTGAAGGAAAAACTTTTCAATAACCTTGTAGACCTTACACCAGGGCTATTCAATTTTATTTGGGCCACATTTTGAAACCAAGAAATTTAGATGGGCCAGTCATTTTCAGCAGCTGGTAAGCACCAGGTAATGATGAATTTTAAATCAACACAAGTGGACGCATTTAAAAACATGTAAAAGGGATTCAATGAATAAACATTACATTTGGTCACATCTGACACAGGCACATCAAAAATGTATATAAAAAACAACAACAAAAAAGCTATAAGTGAACAGAATCTGAGGTAGTAGCAATACTTTTTTTCCACTTTTGAAATAAAGAACAAACATTTTGCTCACATCTGATCCAAGCACATCTCAAAGTGCATAAAATCAAAAAAGTGCACAGTATTAGCAATAACATTGGTTTTCCTTTTGAAAATATGAGATCCTCCCACCATTTAAATGGGTGGTAATGACAGGCAAGGGACTTTTTTTTGTTTTTCATAGAAAGTAAACTATTTTATTCACATGGTTTTTAATCATTCATATGACAGGTTAAATTTGAATTCCACAACAAAGCCTTTCATGTTGAAATTCTTTCCTCTCCACCCAGAAAAAAACTACCTGAGTAAATATTTAACAGCAAGGCACCATGTATGGCATGAAAGTGGATTGGTACATTTTCTGTATTTTAATAATTTATCTTTAAAATGCTGCAGTGGGCTGGCGCCGTGCCCGGGGTTTGTTTCCTGCCTTGCGCTCTGTGTTGGTTGTGATTGGCTCCAGCAGACCCCTGTGACCCTGTAGTTAGGATACAGCAGGTTGGATAATGGATGAATGGATGTCTTTAAAATGTCTTTGTACAGAGTTTTTGGGTGTCAAGTAATGAATTATTAATTATAATTATTACTATTATTTTTTTTACTAAATCTTATTTTCCATGTTTATTTGTTGATGAGTTCCCGTTGAAGAATTTATTGGTAACAGAACATATAGTGCTGAATGACTGAAGCAACAACTAACAAAGTGGCTTTTTTGATACTCTTTTAACAAAGTTTACTGTCCTCCGTCAATCACAGAACACCCCCGTAAGTAACAGTAATACACCTTCAAACTTAAAACGCAGGCTTCATCACATTGCTGTGTATGACGAAACAGTGGGAAGGCGACTGCTCGCACAGGTTTACTGATGGACAGGCTGTAATTTTGCATGGAGTATGCAATAAATCAAAATAGAAACGGTGTGGAAAGATGTGTGAACACAAGGAGATCGGTAACAATCACACCTTAGTGTGCCGCACCAAATCAGAAGGGACAACTGAATTTCACAGGGAACAGATATATTCATAACAGGGGACATATATGATGGGCAAATGAATTTCAAATGTTTTGCATGCCTACCTTTTGTTTTGATGATCAGTTGTGTCATATTCAACTCTTCACTCATTATTCTGGCACAAGCGTAACCAGCCTCTTGTTGAAATTCACGCCGGTCTCCTCACCAGCGCCGTGTACTTAGAAATATTTTTCCACACGCATCTCCAAGTGTGACGTCATTTTTTTGCTGCGACTCCCTTACAACAAGCGTGGGATATAACTAGCCTTTATAAAGCTCAGGGTAGTGATGATGGAGTGAAGCAATTGTGTCGGAAATCGTATCGAAGCTTCGAAGCATTTGACATTCACCTCTCTAGTGACACCTCCTGGCCATTTTCATTAACATTACACAAACTCATGATCAACTTCAATGACGTTTGTTAAAACCAATAATATCCACTTGCAGAGCCACAGCACCATATGTCACCGCAGCTGTAGACCCAAAGTTACAGACCCGGAAGTGACGTCACCTTCGTTTCAGAACTGACTGAATAATATTCACTTGCAGAGCCACAGCACCATATGTCACCGCAATTGTAGACCTGCAGTTGTAGACCTGCAGTTACAGACCCAGAAATGACGTCACCTTCGTTTCAGGACTGACTTCATAAAATTACTTTTGGAAGGTTTTGGTAGGTCTTGGCAAAGCCCTGAACATAACGTTGGGTCAAGGACCCATTCAGAAATTAAGCGATAAAAATGAGAAGGGAAAAACAGTACATCAAACCAAATAATACGCATCATTGTGAAGTTCAGAGGGTTTCTGCCATCACATAGTGTCATACATCAAACTAAACAATACGGATTGTTTCTGTGAAATACACTATTAACATGTTGACAAAATTAAAATCATCAAGATCTGTGTTAATTGAAAACAGTTTTTCATTTACATTCATGAAATGAAATATACAATATAATTACAATGTTAGAGTTTAGTAAAACGTTAATAATAAAAGTTATTACTGTAAGAGCCATTTTCCTAGTTCTATAAGATTGATGAATATTTTACTAGATGACAATGCATAATCTATGGGAGGTTCCTATAACTCCCATAAGTAGAATTGTATTGGTATATTCTTGCCATTTCTAACAGCTTTGAGTAAACATTATAGTTAGTTAGTGACAGCCTTGCCATGAGTAAGGTGTGGAAGGCATAAGGTATTAAACCGTGCCAACCGGCCTATGGGCCTTTTGAGTGTGTGAAGTAAATATGTAAGAAAACAGCACTTAATTTATGTGCTGTGCCGTACATTTAAAGCATACAGAAGAAGATAAGAATCTTTAAGTATATAAGAAGTTAAGAATATTTAAGTAAAGAAGAAGAAGTAAAAAACTTTTAAGTACAGAAAAAACTAAAGTTTCTCAAGAAAAGCTAAGTTTAGAGAAGATACATTTTTCCCTTTTTTTTGCCTTTTATTCTATGTGTGTAACTATTTTTTCTTTCATTCGTGTGTGGATTATTTGCTTTTAACTTTCACTAAATATTTTAAAACAAACTTTTGGACTGTGATATTTCTTTCGACACGCGTTTTACCCATGCTTGACAACACCTTACGCCTCGGCGGCTACAATTATATTTTTTAAAATGTACAATGCAATATTGTTCAAACCAATTTAGAATAAACATTTAAGCCAATCTAATATTTTTAGACATGTATGTGAAGAAAACAGCAATACATATTCTACACTGAATTATGCTATATATTAATTGCCTTATATAGAACTGCTCTAGTTTTTGTCACTTATTATTATAAACAATGGGCCATCAAAAGAAAAAAAAATACTAATAAGAACACAATTTATTTATATAGCACCCTTCCTATGCCCAAAATTCAGAAAGAACAACAGGTCGTATATAACATTGGCTACAAATAATATCTTCACTAAATAAAGATAAATACAGGCTATACAAAACATTCAAATAGAATAAAAGACAATAATCCAGACTAAAATACAACATATAATACTAAAATAAAATCTTGAGCAAATAACATAAATTGTGATAATAATTTAAACCCTTTGTACCTGGACAGATGAAGGGGGTAAACTGAAAGAAGGGTCAGAATGTCAGGTCTGTTTAATGTCTTCCTAAACAAATGAGTTAAAAAAAATGAAGTGAGTCAGCTGATCTCATTAATTTTGGGAGGTCACTGTCTGGGCGCAATACAGCTGAAGGCCCTGCTGTCACCCACAGAGTGCAGGTTAGTGAGGGACACAGAATCAGAGGACCTTAGTGGGCAAGTTAATAACAGAATTTTATATTCAATCCTGTAAGACACAGGGAGCAGTGAAGGTGCAGCAGAATAGCTGTGATGTGCTCGCTGTTGTTGGTTCATGTCAGGACTCTTACAATTAAGTTTTGAATCAGCTGGAGATGTGATATAAGATTAGAAATGGCACCTGCCAGTAGAGACTTACAATAATCAGTTGTGATGTGATAAAAGCAGGGACAAGATTCTCAGCATTAGAAAAGGAGAGGAATGAGCAAACATAAGAAATATGACACAGGTGGAAGTAAGAAAGTTTCTTAATATGGCTTACATGGGTGAAATAAGAAAAGGAGGAATCAAAGTGAAACCAAGATTCTTTGCAGTAAAAGATGAGATCATTACCAAGAATGGTTGAAGAGGAGCTTGTTTTCTTAAGTTGCACTTTAGTGCCACTTTGCAGGAGTTCAGTTATGTTGCAATTTAATTTTAAAAAGTTTTGCTCTGTTCAGGGTTTCATTTTAATTTAATTTCATTGAGACAAGTTGTGAACTGAGAAAGCTGTGATGAAGTGTCACTTTTAACACTGAAATAGATCTAAGCATCATCTGCATAAAAATGATAACCCAGTCCAAAGCCATGAATGCTCAAGGAGAAGCGTAGAGATAAAGAAGAGCAGAGGATGTCATGTCATTAACAAAGGTAAATCTGATGGAAGAACTCCTGTGAGAAATTAAGGCATGAGGGTTGCCCTGGACATGACATAAGCTGCATGGCCACAACGCAATATGCAATAACTTTTACTTTTACACAAACTGGGACAGTAGCTCCTTAAGAGGAAGGTAACAATGCTTAGCACAATAAGGAAAAATAAGCCAGAGCTCCCATCTCAACTGCTGGCCACAGAGAACAAGCCAGTGAAAACATTTAAGTTTGTCTAAACAAATGACACATCCTTGGTGCACAATGTCACCTGCACAGGGATAGGAGATTCCATGGCTAGAAATGATAATGGAGTATAATGCTATAAAAAGAGGAGTGGAGAATTTAGACAAAACTGAATGCTGGCCACAGGCAATTTTTTCAACATATTGAACATCCATCCATCCATTATCCAACCCGTTATATCCTAAATACAGGGTAACGGGGGTC
Organism: Polypterus bichir lapradei; assembly: GCA_026402145.1. Taxonomy (NCBI): domain Eukaryota; kingdom Metazoa; phylum Chordata; class Cladistia; order Polypteriformes; family Polypteridae; genus Polypterus; species Polypterus bichir. Next base: position 36,979,282 of record JANRMT010061414.1, on the reverse strand, counting down.
TGCTTGAGCCAGTCCCAGTAACACAGGGAGCAAGGCAGGAAACAAACCCCGGGCAGGGCGCCAGCCCACGGCAGGGCACACACACACCCACACACCAAGCTCAATTTAGGATTGCCAATGCACCTAACCTGCATGTCTTTGGACTGTGGGAGGAAACCGGAGCCCCTGGAGGAAATCCACTGGGAGAGCATGCAAACTCCACACAGGGAGGCCCCAGGAAATGAACCCAGGTCTCCTTACTGCAAGGCAGCAGCACTACCTCTGTGCCACCCCATATTGAACATCTCAGAAAAAAATACTTTGTCTTCTCGACAACCTTGAACCGACACTGGAACAGGGAGTAGGAGACAGAGCCTTCTTGAGGAGCAGGGTAAACACCTCACATTCTACTGGGACGACAAGTGCCAAAGACCCCAGCATGTACAGCCATTGTGTAGATTCAACAGTCCAATCCACAGGGGAACCAATGACGGCACCTGTAGTATGTATGTATAGTGAGTGTGTTTGTGTGTCTTACTGTGTTATTTTAGCCTGCTGAACTGTACAGGTATTACAGCATTGTGTAGAAAATGAAAATAGGGTAAAGAGTAAACAGGTTATTTACATTGCTTGTTAAAATATAGTGACCATCTGATTTAAAAAAAAGTCCCTCAATAGTACATGCATAGCAAAAATGTAATCGTAAGTTGAGATTCACCACAATTATCTTTCATGCTTCTCAAAGAGAAATTAAAACATGATGTTTGTAAACTATTGCATTTGTGAAGGACTGAAGTGTGGGGCTATCCAAAACTATCATTGTATATCAGTGTATTTCAGTAATTTGTGTAGTGACTTATAAAACCACAATATTACATTAAAATATACTGCTCAAAAATATTAAAGGATCCCTTTTTAATCCGAGTATAGCATCAAGTCAATGACACTTGTGGGCTATTGATCTGGTGGTCAGTTAAAAAGCAGAGGGGCTTGTTAATCAGTTTCAGCTGCTTTGGTGCACTAGAGGGGCAAAAATGAGACGACCCCCAAAACAGGAATAAATGATTTAACAGGTGGAGGGAGACTACTGATATTTTTCCCTCCTCATCTGTTTTTTCACTTATTTTGCATTTGGCTATGGTCAGTGTCACTACTGGTAGTATGAGGCAATACCTGGACCATACAGAGGTGGCACAGGTAGTCCAACTTCTCCAGGATGGCACATCAATACGTGTCATTACCAGAAGGTTTGCTTTGTCTCCCAGCGCAGTCTCAAGGGCATGGAGGAGATTCCAGGAGACAGGCAGTTACTATAGGGGAGCTGGACAAGGCCCCTTGTAGAAGGTCCTTAACCATCAGCAGGACCTACCGGTATCTGCTCCTTTGGGCCAGGAGGAACAGGATGAGTACTGCCAAAGCCTACAAAATGACCTCTAGCAGGCCACTGGTGTGAATGTCTCTGACCAAACAATCAGGAGGAGATTCCAGGAGACAGGCAGTTACTCCAAGAGAGCTGGACAGGGCCCCTCGTAGAAGGTCCTTAACCCATCAGCAGGACTGGAGGAACAGGATGAGCACTTCTACAGCCTACAAAATTACCTCCAGCAGACAGGCCACTGGTGTGAATGTCTCTGACCTTGGATAAAAAGAAACAGGCTTCATGAGGGTGGCCTGAAGACCCAATGTCCTTTAGTGGGCACCATGGAGCTTGATTGGCATTTGCCATACAATACCAGAATTGGCAGGTCCACCAGTGGCGGGCACCCAGTGCTTTTCACAGATGAGAGCAGGTTCACCCTGAGCACGTGTGACAGACGTGAAGGGGTCTGGAGAAGCTGTGGAGAATGTTATGCTCCCTGTAACATCGTTCAGCATGACCACTATGGTGGTGGGTCAGTGATAGTCTGGGGAGGCATATCCGTGGAGGTACACACAAACCTCTACAGGCTAGACAATGGCACCTTGGCTGCCATTAGGTATCGGGATGAAATCCTTGGACCCACTGTCAGACCCTATGCTGGTTCCTCCTGGTGCACGACAATGCTCAGCCTCATGTGGCTAGAGGATAAAAAGAATTGATAACATTGACTGGCCCCCACACTCACTTGCCTGACCTCAATCCAATAGAACACCTCTGGGTGTCACATTATGTTTCGGTCTATCTGACGCCTCATACTGTCCAGGAGCTCAGTGATGCTCTGGTCCAGATCTGGGAGGAGATCTGGGACCATCCATCATCTCATTAGGACATTGTAAGGCATGCATACAAGCACGTGGGGGCCATAAAATTTGAGTATGAATTGGATTTGCTTTGCTGCAATGAAATTTCGGCAAAATGGACTCGCCTGCCTACCTGCCACATCATTTTTTCCCTTTGATTTTCAGGTTGTCTTTGAATTCAGCCCTCTCTCTGTAGGTTGATGATTTTCATTTCCATCCTTTCGTTCCTAACACATTAATTCAAAGTGTAGCTTACATTTTTTTAGCAGTTTATATATATATATATATATACTAGCAG
>JANRMT010061414.1:36917090-36930399 GCA_026402145.1 Polypterus bichir lapradei | reverse complement strand
TTCTCAGTTACAGTAAGAAGGTTGTATCTCTTGCTAACTTATAGGGGGAAAAGACTGTACCATAAGTTATGACTATGAAAGAAATTTATATTCTATTTAAATTAAGCAAACATTAATATGAGTTTAACTCAAAACTTTAACTTTCTAAGATTGCATTTCCGGCCCCTAATTGGCTATGCAGGAGCGGAGACAATTACTATACTTTATTTCAATATGAGCCAATTACTGTTATATTAACTATTCTTTTCAAATTACTAGCAATAATATTGCAAACAAATACTTTAAAAATTTCATATTTCAAACATTGGCTGTTTCTTGAAGCAGGCACAGTTTATTCACGGGTTTGTCCAGTGTGCTAGTTTTGGTTTGCACACAAACTCTTCTGACTGCACCTTTAGCATATGGCATTGTCTTGATACCTCGACCCATTACCCAGGAATTGCGAGGTGTAGCTTTGTCTACAATTAGAACAATGTCTCCTGGTTCAAAATTTCTTCTTGGTGCAAGCCAATTTTGACGTTCTTGAAGTATTGGCAAATACTCTTTTGTCCATCTTTTCCAAAACAAATCAGCCATGTATTGAATTTGGTTCCAGCGTCTTCTTGGGTATCGTTCATTTTCTGAAATGAGTTCAGGTGGTATTTCAGGTTTTGTCTTCAGTAATAACAAGTGATTGGGTGAGAGTGGTTCCAAATCATTTGGGTCATCTGATGTCTTTGTAAGGGGTCTGTTATTGAGTAATGTTTCCACTCTACACATCATTGTAGGAAGGTTTTCATTGTTGAGTGTTTGTTGGTTTAGTGTTGAATTTAAGATCTTTCTTATTCTTCTGATCTGTCTTTCCCACACTCCACCTTGATGAAAGGCTGATGGTGGATTGAAAATCCATTTGATTTGTTCTTGCATCATAGCGTCTGTGATTTTTTTGTTTTCCAATTTTTTAATAACTTCTCGTAGCTCTCTTTCTGCTCCAACAAAATTTGTTCCATTGTCTGAGCGCATGATTTTAACTTGTCCTCTTCTATCCGTAAATCGGAGTATGGCTTGGATACAAGAATCAGTGTCTAAGCTATGTGTGATCTCTATGTGCGCAGCTCTGGTTGTTAAACATGTGAAGATTACTCCGTACCTCTTGACTAGACTTCTTCCTCTTTTGACTAGAAAGGGGCCAAAATAATCGACTCCAACATTAGTGAACGGTGGTTGGTTTGGTGCTAGGCGATCTTCTGGCAAATCTACCATTTTTTGCTCACCTACTTTCGCATTATATCTTCTGCACGTTGTGCACTTTGAAATTATTTTTCTGATAGCTGAATTCGCTTGAGGTATCCAGTATTTCTGGCGTAACTGTGCGAGCACATAGTTGCGCCCACAATGACCGATTTGTTTATGAATGTGCTGCAATATAAGAGAAGCAACATGTGAATGCTTGTGAAGGATTGCATGATGTTTAGCTTCTTCGGGCATTGCAGCTTTGCAGAGTCTTCCTCCAACTCTCAGTATTCCATCTTGTATGATCGGGTCAAGTTTATAGATTTGACTGTTCCTTTCAACACAAGTCTTTTTCTTTAGAGCCTTTAATTCTTCTGGAAAGTCTTGCCGTTGACTTAGACGGATAAGCTCTGTTTCAGCTTTAACTAAGTCATCTAGAGAAATTGGACTTAATTTTAAAGTCAGTTTATACTTTTTCATGTGCTTTGTGATGAGTGATTTTTGTTCTTCTGGATTACCTTTAGTCTTACTGGCTTCTAGTTGAAATGTTTTTCTTTCATTTCTTAAGTGCAACAGTATGTCTTTAAACTTGAGGCACCAAGCCACTGCTTTCTTCAAGCAATGCCAATCTGAAAAGTAAGTGATTAGTTTGTTGATAGGTTCGGTTGCCTCCTCTGTTCTTGTCGTGTTAACTATACAAATGTTAACTTCTGGATCATCTTCAAAAAGTGAATCATTCAGTTGATCTGGTCTTTTTGGGCACTCACGTTCTCACTTCAAAGAATCAAGTTTAATATCGAGAGCGTGCTTTAACTGAGGAGACGTCTTTCGAGTTTTTGACTTTGAGCGATCTCGTTCTTGTAATTGCATCTCTTCGAATTGATTAACTAGCTGTTCATTAGATGTATGTGTTAATAGTCTATTTGCGTCTTTCAGCCGTGCCGCTGTAGCGACAGTAAATTCATTCCATTTCTTAGAGCTTTCGGCGAATGTTGTTTTCTGTTTCTTAGTCGCTCCCTCCTTATTTAACGTAGATAGTAGCTTTTCATGTAACTCCTCTATCTCTCTGTGCGTCACACAAAAATTTTCAAATCTTTTTGCTACTATTAAACGATTTCCTGGAATGTCTTTAAGACTTTCGATTTCAGTTATGAACACGGAAAGCTTATCTTTCCTCTGACTTATGTGATCTTTAAGATCTCTAATTATATTTTCTGACTTTGAGTCTGTATTCAGATCACTGCCGATTTCACTTGAGCTATGCTTAGACGTTGCCATGACAACAGTTCGAGCAAATGACAGGACATTTCCTGACAGCAATTTCGTCACAATAGGAATGTTCCAACAAAGCAGATTACTTCCTTGAAATAAAGCTTCAATGACTCCGGCAAAAGCACAACTGAACATCCGAAATGTCTTTTTATAATATCACAGTCTCTCAAATCTTCTCAAGGTACGGTGACCTTACTTTCATTTACGATCATGCGTAGGTAGTAGATAAGAGCACAGTACCTCAGAATGATTCAGTTCTTTTTCTTCGTTGACAAGTTCTGGAGCAGAAGCGTCCTCCCTGTTCAGATGGTAGATTCCAATTCACGTTCAAGGCCTTCAGATGACAAAGTTTTCTGACGAAAATGTAGCTGCGATTTCTCAAAATTACCAAAGTTCAGCAACTTCAACTCAAAATAATGGGATTCAACAAAAGCCTGACGTGCAGAAATGATTCCACAGAAAAAATATCTTCATTTTTAAAAGTTTGGTTAAGTTTCAAAGTAAAACAGTTCACACAAAAAAAGGAAAATTAAAATAGCAAAAAAAGGAATAATTAATGTTAGGAAAAGTTCAGTTCTAAGCTTAATCTTGTTACTTCTCAAATCGTTACTATTTACTTAACATTTCTGAACCATTTCAAAACATTTTAGAACCATTTCTAAACGTTTCTGAACCATTTCTAAAAGTTTCTGGACCATTTCTAAAGGGTCAGAAAACTGTATGCTTATCCCATTTCTAACTTAAAAATGGGTCTTTCAAGTCCCTCTTAACTGGGACTTGTTCTTACCACAACTAAGCTTATTATCACACTGTTTCTCAGTTACAGTAAGAAGGTTGTATCTCTTGCTAACTTATAGGGGAAAAAGACTGTACAATAAGTTATTTATATAACTATTCAATATTACTATTCAAGTAATTTATATTCTATTCAAATTAAGCAAACATTAATATGAATTTAACTCAAAACTTTAACTTTCTAAGATTGGCTCTTACAAATATTTTGTCATCATTTAACTCAGTTGGAATCACCATTAATTTTACTGAATCAGCCCACAATCTAGGAGTTATTTTTGACTCTAGCATGTCATTTAAAGCGCATATTACAAAGTTGTCCAAATCATATTTCTTCTATCTTAAAAATGTTGAGAAATTAAGGTGCTTTCTAAACAAACAGGATTCTGAGAAATTAATTAATACGTTTATTTCTAGTAGGATTGACTACTGCAATGCGGTGTTCACTGGATGTTCAAATTGTTCTTTATACAACCTCCAGTTAATCCAAAATGCTGCTGCAAGAATAATTAAAAGAACAAGAAAATACGAACACCTAATTCCAGTTCTTAAATGCTTATACTGGCTCCCGGTTAAGTTTAGGGCATTTTTCAAAATCCTCCTTTTAACATATAAAGCATTAAATGGCCAAGGTCTGGCTTACTTGTCTGAACTTATCATGAAGTACAAACCAGAGCGCACATTAAGATCTCAAAAATGCTGGTCTGCTTATGATTCCAAGGATTAATAAAATAACAGTGGGAGGTCGAGCTTTTAGTTACAGGGCCCTTAAACTGTAGAATGGTCTGCCTGCTACTATAAGAGATGCCCCTTCGGTGTCAGCTTTTAAATCCCGGCTGAAGACTTACTACTTCAGTTTAGCATATCCTGACTAGAGCTGCTGATTAACTGTACAGACTGCATCTCTGTTGTTAGTCATTAGCACTAAAACATAAGTAACATGATAGTTATAATTTGTTACTAACCCTCACCTGTTCTGTTTCTCTTCTCGGTACTGAAATGTGGCTCTTGGTGCCACGACCCACCTCCCAAGTTGTTGCCTAAGGTAAAGTCATTCCTGATGAAGGATCACAGGAATCGTGTGGTAAAGGGGTCCTTTTATCGGATTGGCTGGCCCAGTGCTGTTTCAGCTGTGGAATGGCCAATAGGGGGAGGCAGCTTGATGGCTGAGGTCACCATGACTCTAACAAATCCATATCATATTATGTGATATCATTACTGTTAAATTCTGCACCATACTTGTAAATTTTTTATTTTTATACTGTATTGGGGATTTGTTCTGTTCTGTGTATTGTATTGACCCCCTTCTTTTTGACATTCACTACACACCCAACCTACCTTGAAAGAGGTCTCTTTTTGAACTGCCTGTTCCAAAGTTTCTTCCATTTTTTCCCTACAAGGTTTTTTTGCAAGTTTTTCCTTGTCGTCTTAGAGAGTCAAGGCTGGGGGGCTGTCAAGAGACATGGCCTGTTAAAGGCCATTGCGGCTCTTTTTGTGTGATTTTGGGCTATACAAAAATAAATTGTATTGTATATAGGAGATGGCAACATCAGTGGAGAGGTTCTGATGGTGAGCAAACTGGAGTTGGTCCGGAGAGGTGGGGAAGATGGGAGTCGATGTGTCTTTTGACCAACTGCTCAAAGCACTTCATCACGAAGGGAGACAGTGCTACAGGATGGCAGTCATCAAGACACATCACCAATGGTAGTAGTATTTTTGAAGCATGTCAAAACCACAGCCCGGCTCAAAAAGATGTTAAAGATGTCTGTGAGGACATCAGCCAATTGGTCAGCACAGCCTCTAAACACATGCCCAGGAATGTTGTCTGGTCCTGCAGATTTCTATGGGTTAACTCTGGAAAGCACCTGTCTTACATCAGCGAGGTGCAGACAGATCACCTGTTCCTCATAGGAGGGTGTGGACTTATATGCCTCTGTGTTGTTTTGAGCCTGAAAACGTACATAAAAGTTGTCGAGCATGTCAGGGAGGCAAGTATCAGTGCCCTTGGCCTGTGGTGAGATTTTTTGTAATCTGTTTCAAGTCACTGAAGTTATTGTTTATCTTGTGTGCATACTGACTTTTAGCTTTCCTGATGGACTTGGAAAGTTCAACCAAGCTAATCTGAGAGCCCCTTCATCTCCTGATCTGAAAGCAGCATCTCTTGCTTGCAGCAGAACATGAACATCAGCCATCAGCCAGGGCTTCTGGTTGATACATATAATGACAGTTTTTTCAATAGTGACATCCTCAATGCACTTTCCTATGTACCCAGTCACAGAGTCAGTGCATTCCTCTAGGTTATTATGCTGGTCATAGGTGGCTTCCTTCCTGAACATATTACAGTCTGTACATTTAAAGCAGTCCTGCTGTGCCGTCAGCATTAGCTGCAGGTGGAAGTCACATTTTACTTATGGTTCCAAGCAGTGTTGTGTCACGGTGTAGCAGTCTATTAGCCAGCGAAATCGCTGTGAAGAAGCTGTCTGTTGTTATGGTTCTGCCTTTGTCTAGAAAAAGCTCCATAAGCTTTATGACCACAGACTTGGAAAGTCTTTGCCCTGAGTTGTAACTCAAAACAAAAGTCTCAACAAAACGTTGCCAGATGTCCGAGATCACAGCAAACCTGTCGTTTTTCACACGTTCTGCATGGGTGTCTTTGTTGTCAAAGCTCAAATACCACAGACACGGGATTGCTGGTACAACCAATAGTTCTGAGAAAGCATCAAGCACAGCACCAACTATGGTCATCGCTGCTCTTGTGAAAAGGATGGAGATAAACGTTATGAACTCGAAGGGGAGAGGCAAGTTCATTGTACCATGTGAACACCACTAAATAAATAAATAAATAAATAAATAAATAAATAAATAAATAAAATGAATATTTAAAAAAAGCTCTAACTTTTACAAGTAGCCAAAATATACACCGGGTGTTAAAGACTCAAATCAAATGTATGTTTTTATTATATTATAGTATTATAGTTTTTAACTCACTGACAGAAACATGAAAATCAAATGATTCTTTTTCTTTTGTTATATTCTTGAATAGATAGAAGCACACATGTTTATTTGATATTTGAACTAAAGTCTTCACACATTATACACTTCACGTCATTGTTAGTGTAACATTGAAACAGTTTTTGTTTTAGCTTTGTGATAGGAAGTTCCTGTCATCCTACACTTACACAGATCGTTGTAGACACGGAACACACATAAAATGTATATTTTCCAAATAACAATATATTATTTACCCTATACAACTCCAGGCACCTCACTCCCAGATAAAGAGACCTGAGCTCTGAGAATTTTGCAATGGACTCAGCTCTGGTGAAGGGTGAGATAGCAGGCTACTTCGGGCTTGTGCTGATTGACACATTTGCAAAACAAAAGACGCTGATGGAGAGGTGCGAAGGAATTTAAGGTGGCCCGGGATTACGAGTTCTTTCTTAGGCTTCAGGGATTTGAATTGTAAAAAAGGTCCAGCATATCCTAACCACTTGTGGCCAAGTGCACATGAAGGTAAAACTTGAAGGTGCTACAGTTTTTAAGTTGGCGTGGTTGAAATCGCCAGCAATGATAAAAAAAGCCGTTGGGATGGGCCATTTCCTGCTCACTGATGATGCAGCTCGCACAGCACCTCATTTGCATTCATGCTGGGGAGGAGATGTACACTGCAGCATCTATAAATGTGGTGAATTCTCTCGGCAGATATGATGGACAACACTTCACTATTAAAAACTCCAGCAGCAGTGGTCAATAAATCGTGACTGCCATAGCATTGACACACCAGTCATTGTTTACATAAATACACAGTTCCCCACCAGGAGTCTTACCAGAGGCATTGATGTCTCTATCTGCACGAAATGATGTTTGTACTTGTAGCTGAATAGCTGAGTCAGGGACATTTTTCTGTAACCATGTTTCAGAGAAAATAAACACGCAACAAATCCTTGTTCCAGACTGGTTGTTGAATTGGAATCTCAGATAGTCCATCTTATTTTCTAGAGAGTGTACTGTGAGGGCATAGCAGCCACTCAACCCAACACAGACAGACACAAGAGGCACACTAACAAAACTCATGATTTTTATTTTCAGTTCTTTCCTTTACAGCACCTCACACAGTGCAACAATCAGATATAACAACTCAGTCCTTTTACTTTTCTTTGATTTTGTCTTTGTCTTTTCTTCGGCCACCTCCACTCCCCTCTTGCAAGCTCTATCCTCTGCCTCCCGACTCCGGTTCTTTGAATGGAGTGAGGCTGCCCCTTTTATAATGCACCCAGATGTGCTCCAGGTGCTCCCTGACGACCTTCTTGGGCACCCGAAAGCACACCGGGCTTCCCAGTTCCGTGGTTCTCATGCAATTCTGGAGGGCTGCCCTTTTGCGTTACGGGGTAGGAGTTGCCCCTTTCCCGGTCCCCTCCTTCTCCAGGCCTCCCGGTGGGGGAAGGTCCCAGGCCATCTATCACTCTGCCCCTCCCCCAGCTGAAGCCTGTAGGGTGAAGCAACCGTTTTCTCAGTGACAGGGTGCCGGCATACTGCAGTCCATGGTCTCCTCCTACAAAAGAAAAAGAGGAAAAAAGCAGAAAGACGCTGTGTCAACACCACCTCCAGGCGTTCTCTGCAATCCCATACAAAGAGCAGTGAAGCAAGCAGGATATCTCCGCTCCACCTTGTCCCCAGCCAGGTTCAGAGCTTCTCTCTACCCCCTCTACCCCTGCGGAGAGCGGCCCTTTATAGCACGTCAGCAATCCGGCTCACACTTCTTCCTGTTGGGAGACCCTCCCTTTTTTCTCTGGGGTCTCCCATTATTTTGCAGAGACAGACCTCGAGCCACCGCTGATACTGTTCCACCTTCTCCAGCAGTGACCTGGCTATCTCCTCTAGTACCTCGATTGGCGTCCTGAGTTTTCCGGCGATCTTCACTAGAGCCTCGACAGGTCTCAATACCTCCTCGAGTTCCTGTAACACAAACTCATCTTTGATTACGGCCGGCGATGGGGACAGGCTTCTGTCCTCTGGCCAGTAGTCAGTACGCCTGCGCGTGCCTTCAGTGCGTTCAGGTGTTTCTCTTGAGGGGGGTGAAGGTGCACTGCCCCTGCTTGTAATTTTAATTGCAGGAGTCCGGCACACATCCTCCACCCCCTTACCTGCTTCGAGGGAGGTCTCTTGGCCCTCTACCACCCACTCCTCCATTGGACTAACCCCATCAGGATAAGGCTTCAGGCACTTGTTCTTCCTTGTCCTCCTTGGACCTCGTCCGGCCGTTGTTCCCGGAATTGGTTTCCTTCAGCCAGCAAACCATGTCCTGCTGGTCCCCCCCTATGAAGTAGGCACATGGAACAGCGCTACAACACTCCCAGGGCCAACTTCCCCTGGGTCCAGTACCTATCTCCTGGATCCCATCTCCCAGAGGCAGTTTCCATTGCCTGGCTGCTTCTTTAGGCAAACCAGTCTGTTCGCAGATGATGGTCTTTTCTGGACTGCCCGCTGTCTTCAGGTTGCGCCTGACCTTTTTTCCTTCAGTGATACTTGACAGTGACAGTGATACTTGAGGGGTACAACTGGCTGGTTAGGCCAGAGAGTTATAAACACAAATATGTTTTTCAGTTTGTATGAATTGAAGCTTAGTCAGAGAAGCTTTGTGTCATTTTTTAGCTAGTTTAGCTAAAAACAAGTAGAGATATTTATACAGGACTTATCAGAGGTGGCCAATAGCAAATCATCAACATACTGAACGAGAACAAAAGAATAAAAAAGATATATCTAAAGGAACCATGTCAAAGGCCTGACTAACAAGAGTGGGATGTTTGCAGTACCCTGAAGGAGAATGATCCAGGTAAATTGCAGACCTTCAAAGGAATACAAGGAATTCAAAAGAAAGCACCACACAAATCCTCAGGTAAGTGTTCAGACAAAAAGCGATTCAATGCCCCTAATGATGTAGATCTATAAATTTAAAAAGAGTATCCCACCTGGAATCGTGTTACTGGGGCCACCTCCTGGAACCAGGCCTGAGAGAAGCCTGACGGCCAGGCTTACTCCAGGGTCAGGTAAGGTGCAGTCCGAACAACCAACTTGGGACTGCTCTCCTGTGGACCCACAACCTGCAGGAGGAATAGGAGCTAAGTGCAATGTGATATGGGAGGCTTTCAAAGGCAAAGCACTTAGCATACTGGAACCCAAACGTATAAACTAACTCTTGGGACATGGACTGTTACCTCTCTTGGGGGGAAGGACCCGGAGTTTGTGTGTGAGGCGGGGAGATACCAACTAGATGTAGTTGGGCTCACATCCACTCACTTGCTTGGTTGTGGAACCAAACCCCTTGAAGGATGCTGGACTGCCCTTTACTCTGGAGTTGCCCTGGGGATAAGGTGTTGAGCGGGTGCCTATGCACCAAATGTCACTTCAGAGTACAAGGCCTTCTTGGAGTCACTGGAGGGGATTCCATAGGTATGCAATTTCAATGCCCATATAGGTAATGATGAAATCTGGAGTGGCTTGACTGGGAGGTGTTTTGTTATTGGACATCTGTGCTAGGCATGGTTTGTCCATAACGAACACCATGTTTGAACATACAGGAAGGTAGCTTATAAGACTTGGTCTACATGTTCCTGTGTATTTTTTAAAACTTTGCTTTTTTTGTATGTGTTTTGGCCTTTTGTCCTCATTCAAACTGCAGATGGACCTTTTGAAAAACTTTACGTGTAGACAGGGAAAGCTGAGTTTTTGGCTTTGGTATCTTGATGTCCATGTGTGTGCCATTATCTTGTTTTGTTTACATTAGACAGTTTCGTGCAATGGCAGGCGTAGCTAAAGTAGTCCTGGTGTTAACCTTGTTAACAGGACCTTTTACATGTTTACATTTAAACATACAATTACTTTATTACTATATTGAGCAACAGAGGCATCAGAATACATTATGGATGTCACTGCTACATCTAAAACTCCAATGACACAGATAAAGCCACCAACATCACCGGTTTTGGATGAGACCCAGTCAGACCTCTAATTGGTAGGAAAAATTTCAGAACAAAATAGTTGTTGCTGAAGAATGGCAAGAGAATTTTCATTTGTCTAGGTTGTCTTTGAGTGAGCTATTTTGCTCACACATCGAAGGAAAGACAACTGTAATGAGATTGCATGTCAGTGTTGTCAAAAAAGCTGCCTGCAGATGAGGGGAGATTATGCAAGATAGCCTACGCCTTTGGGGTTGTCAAGATAGGTAGTTTCTAAAATAGTAAGGCAAGTATGTGAAGCAATTACAATCCACTTCCCAGGGAGGCTGGGGACATAGAGTCTCAATGTGCCTTGTACAAAGCTTTCATTGCGGAAGCGGTTGGAAAGAGCTGTAGCCTGAAGGCCATAGGTGCCTCTCGAGGTAACCACTCAAGGCCTCAATGACCACCTCCAGAGGTGAAGGATGCCATCAGGCGGAAAAAGGTGGCCTTCAGTGTATGACTAGCATGACAGACTCCTGATGCAGCAAAGAGGTACCAACAGGCCAAAAGGGCTTGGTGGTCAGAGAAGCAAAAATTGTGGAGGAGTTCAGTGAGACCATGGAAAACTACTATCAATTGGGGTCAAAGAGGTTCTGGGAAATCATCAGGCAACTCAGAAAGTTAAGACAGGGACTCACCCAGGCTATTCACAGCAAGGATGGAGAAGTGCTGACCCGGACTGAGGATGCTGTCTGGAGGTAGAAGGAACACTTTGTGGAGCTCCTGAACCCGATGGACACGCCCTCTGTGGAGGAGGCAGAGCCACAAGCTGGTGGGGGTTCAATTTCCATTTTCCTGAGGGAGGTCACTGAGGTAATTAAGCAACTCCTCAGCTGCCTTTCTTTTCTATCCACCTCCCCGTGAAGCATGCAGGTTCTTAAAAAAATATTTTTTTCTCTTTTTGATAATGTCTGGGTAGGTACATTACCATAGCAAACGGCATCCCATCTGCAAAGTGATCACCGCCCTTAATCATTCACTTCAGTTCTAATTCATGACTTAACACGACCCATTGCTCTGTGAAAAACCCGGGCAGCATTCTTAAAAATTTCAATATTACACATGGATGTGTGTAAGCACATAAGTACAATGACATGTGGCCGTATCTTTATGATATTTATGGAAGCTACTTCTCACCACTCAATAAAAAAATTGCATTATTTTGTAAAGATATTGTCTGCTGCTGGTGCATTATCATGCACACATATGCTCTGGTCATCTAGTGACAGCTAGTAAGGGGTTAAGCATGTAGATAGCTTTTTGCAATAAATACAATTGAAAACAATGTAATCTGTCATGCCATGAATGTCTGGGGGCTTGGTTTGGAGCTACAAAAAGGTGGATGAATGTTATTTACTTCACAGCACATGAAGGATCAAATGTATTTTGTTATTTCAGATGTACAACTGAAACATTTCTAGTATTCATGGTTAAAACAGGTAATCATCCACAGTAACACAAAGTCATTAATACCAGTCAACCCAGAGGTGCACTGACAGAACATGCAAACCCCATACAGACCTTGGTGATATTTGTCAGGCAGGAATGACAGCTTTGCACTACCACTCTGTCTATGTGAAACATTTATATCAAACTTACTAAACTTTAACTTGATAAAATGTATGCTAATAATGTCTGTTCAGCCCTTCGTTACTTGATTGCAAGTTATGTGCCTACTTAACTTCTCCCTCAATAGCTATCACTAAACGGCCCGAGAACACATACACACAACAACACCAGTGTTTTTTTTTCTTCTAGTTCCAATAAGCTGCTTAACTCCTGAGTCTTTCAGGAGCAGGTAGTGACTTCCTGTAAAAATGCTACAAAACATTTTTTAAACCAGCATTGCATGAGTTGTTAACGTTCCTTTCAATGGAACAAGAGTTTTGGTTGAAATAGCTTGAAAACTTTTGCAGACAATAATTTTCTAAATTGCTGGCTCCTAAAACACTTAGATGTGCATAGTGTTATTGAAAGTAATGGCGTGTAACTTTACAAGTGCTTAAGTGTAAATGGGCCCTAAAAGTTCTGTTGTAACCATGAGGAAGACCATAAATATGCATGTATAGCACCTTGGTATATACTGTTAATATGAATTATGACTTTTATCAATGTAAACATATGACGCTGAGAATGAATTAAAAATTAAGTTATTTTCATATTCTCAAAGGGAAAAAACACATATGGCATTACATGGTGGTGCCTGCACTTAGCCAGGAATATAATACATTTAAAGCATTCCCACTAAGTATAATCTATACTAATAAAAGGCAAAGCCCTGACTGACTGACTGACTGACTGACTGACTGACTGACTGACTCACTCACTCATCACTAATTCTCCAACTTCCCGTGTAGGTAGAAGGCTGAAATTTGGCAGGCTCATTCCTTACAGCTTACTTACAAAAGTTAGGCAGGTTTCATTTCGAAATTCTACGCGTAACAGTCATAACTGGAACCTACTTATGTACATATATACTGGCCATAGCCTGCAGCTCTGTTGCCGTGTGAGGCGGAGTTGCGTCTCTCATCGTCACGCCTCCCATGTAATTGAGTGTCTGCCCATATAAGGACGTCCATCAGCGGCAATCCAATAGAAACACTCTACCGCTAAATATTCCCGGGTTTAGGGCTGTGCTTATGGAAACGAAGATGAGATGGTCAGGGTGGTGTTTGGCACAAACTCAGCGAAACTGCGAGAGAAACTTTTAAGTGCTGGGTCTTAGCTAACATTAAATAAAGCCGTGGAAATCACACGAGATAGCACAAGCACAGCTCAGAACCTTCGATGCATGTAGTCCGAGTGGCTCACGTGAACTGACTGTGAACGCAGTACGCAGACAAAAAGCAAGAGCTCCAAAGAGCGCTGAACAAAAAAGCATTACACAATTGAGAAGGCAGCAAAAGAATATGACCGAGTGATGCATACAAGCATATTCATAAGTGCAGCTACTGCGGAAACAAAGCACACAGTGGAAAAAGTCAATGTCCAGCTAAAGGAAGACAGTGTAAAAAAAACCTGTGCATGCAGTGTGT
>JANRMT010061414.1:36889714-36907090 GCA_026402145.1 Polypterus bichir lapradei | reverse complement strand
GGATATCAAGAGTGAGCCTGATATGGCCGTGCAATATGTAACAAAGAGAATGGAAAAGGTAGGTGCCATCTCCGGGCATGGAAACCACTCAGTAAGTGACAGTTCTTTGATAGATGGTGATCACCTTGATAGACATGTTAATGGGGGTACGGTTGGAATGATAAAGGAAATGGGTACCTGAATAATGTAAAGTAAGTCTAAAATACCTACACAATAACTATAATCGCAATAAATGAACAATAAAACAGTGGAGAAGCCATGGATTAAATAAAAAGGCTGTAGTTATCAGCAGGGAGACGTGAATCCCGTGGCGAAGCATGGAAGGGAATGTAGAGGCTGGAGCGACGGACGGCCTTATATAGGCAGGCAGCCAACAATGTGGGAGGCGTTGGGATGGGGGACCCAACGCCGCCTCACACGGTGACCGAGCTGCAGGTTATGGACGTATATATGTACGTAAGTAGGATTCAGTTAGCGTTGGGAACCCGTGTACCAAATTTCTTGAAGATAGGCCCATAAGTAACAAAGACCTTACAGCTTACTTACAAAAGCAGGTTTCATTTTGAAATTCTACATGTAACGGTCATAACTGAATCCTACTTACGTACATATATATGTCCATAGCCTGCTGCTCGGTCGCCGTGTGAGGTGGTGTTGCATCCTCCATCAGCACGCCTCCCACATAATTGACTGCCTGCCCATATAAGGCCGTCCGTCGCTCCGGTCCCTTGATTACCTTCTTTGGCTGCCTGCCTGCCTATATTGCATCCTCCATCCACACGCCTCCCACGTAATTGACTGCCTGCCCATATAAGGCCGTCCTTCGCTGCGGTGTCTTCATTCTTTTCCTTGGTTCGCCACGGAAGCAGCCTTTTTATTTAATCCACGGCTTCTCCGCTGTTTTATTGTTCATTTATTACGATTATTATAGTTATTGTGTAGGTATTTTAGACTTAGTTTACTGTTCAGGTACTCATTTCCTTTATTTAATCCGCGGCTTCTCTGCTGTTTTATTGTTCGTTTATTACGATTATAGTTATTATGTAGGTATTTTAGACTTAATTTAGTGTTCAGGTACCCATTGCCTTTATTGTTCCAACTGTACCCCCATTAACATGTCTATCGAGGTGATCACCTTCGATCAAAGAACTTTCAGTTACTGAGTGGTTTCCATGCCCAGAGATGGCGCCTGCCTTTTCCATTCTCTGTTACATATTGCACGGACACATCAGTCTCACTCTTGATATCTGGAGGGACATTGTGTCTTATGTATTGAATGACTGGGACAGGTTCACGGTATGGACTGATGACAGTACAGGAGATAATTATATCACACAGGAGCACTATAAGACTGAAATGCTTAAGCCCTTCACCTATGGTTCTGCATGTGAGTTGATGGCTGCCGCTGAATTGTTCGGTTGTCGTGTACCGAAATGGCCAAATATTTTACACCTTTGGAGAACCGTCGATGTCTCTTAAACATCTTAGATTCACAGGTGACGATTTGAGTAGTGGACACTTTGATGTTTATGAATGTTTCAACTCTCAAAAGCTGGATGCAAAGTTATCGATGAAGCTGGTTGTATGCTTACATTGCTTGACACATGCCGAATGTCACTTCAACACAAGTCCAACTCAAACCGATTATGACAGCAGCAATCCAAGCTGTGAGAAAACAGTAAAAAGGAGGCGTGTCAGATGTTGTGGTACATTTTCTGATGCAGCTAGACGGAAACAACTTCGTGCAGCTGCCGCCAAATACTCGCAGAAAAATCCACAAGTTAATAGACACGCTGTCGCTAAATACTCACAGGCAAATACACAAGTTAATAGAGGCGCTGTCGCTAAATACTCGCAAGCAAATCCACAAGTTCATAGAGACACTGTCGCTAAATACTCGCAAGCAAATCCACAAGTTCATAGAGACGCTGCCGCTAAATACTCGCAAGCAAATCCACAACTTCATAGAGACGCCGTCGCTAAATACTCGCAAGGAAATCCACAAGTTCATAGAGACGCTGTCGCTAAATAGTCGCAAGCAAATCCACAAGTTCATAGAGACGCTGTTGCTAAATACTCGCAAGCAAATCCACAAGTTCATAGAGACGCTGTCGCTAAATACTCGCAGGGAAATCCACAAATTCATACAGACGCTGTTGCTAAATACTCGCAGGCAAATCCACAAGTTCATAGAGGCGCTGCCGCTAAATACTCGCAGAGAAATCCACAAGTTCATAGAGACGCTGTCGCTAAATACTCGGAAGCAAATCCACAAGTTAATAGAGCTTCTGATTCTAGGTACGATCCCAATAATGAAAAGCGGCTCATACAAAAACAACAGGTTTGGCTCAAAAAAGCCAATTCTGGATTTGCGTATGACCCAAACATACATTATGAATCTGACAAAACAGTACACATTGGATCCATGGAAGTTCACTGTGACTATTGTCAAGCTCATAAGTGGAAATGCGAGTCTCCTGGTTTGTGCTGTAACGGTGATAAAGTCCCTCTCAGTCCTTTACGTTAGCTTCCTGACCTTCTTGAGGGCCTGTTAAATGGCGAACATCCTCAAAGTAAGCATTTCTTGAACAACATTCAAAAGTACAACAGCGCATTTCAAATGACGTCATTTGGTGCTAACCAAATCGTTGAGGGAAATTTTATGCCTTCATTTAAAGTTCAGGGACAAGTGTATCACTTGATTGGCAGTCTTTTACCTATGCCGACTGAGGAACACAAATTTTTGCAAATTGATTTCATTGGGGATGATGAAAAGGAAGCACAAATGCGCTGCGCTAATGTTTCTGGAGTTAACATACCCCTGGTAAAGCAATTACAAAAAATGCTGCATGATTGTAACACTTACATCCAGGACTTCCACTCGCAATGGACAGTATTTCAGATGAAGACAAAGACTTCAAAATTGTCATTCACGCCGACAAAAAACCATTACATGCACACAAAGGCAGGTTTAATAAACCTACAGTTCGTCGAGTTGGTGTTGTCATCGTTGGGCAAACGTTCGACAATAGGGATATTGTCTTGAAAACCAGAGACAATAAACTGCAATGCATTAAGGAAACTTACAGATCCTATGATGCACTTCAATATCCCCTCATGTTCTGCTATGGTGAAGACGGCTATTCTGTGTCTATACCTCAAGTTCATGCTGCCAGTAAGTTACCTATGAAGAAAACTGTCTCTACAGCAAACTTCTATTCATACCGCCTTATGATCAGACAACATCATGATAATACTATCCTTTTCTTCTGAACTTTATTAAATCAGTTTTTAGTTGATATGTACGCAAAAATTGAATCTGAAAGACTAAATTATATCAGACTAAATCAGAAAAAAACTACGAGCTGAAAATTACATTCACTTAAAAGATGCTATTGACAAAAACAACACTAATTTATTAGAACTTGGTCAAGCTGTGATATTACCATCGTCCTTCACTGGAGGACCTCACTATATGCACGAGCGTACACAAGACGCAATGACATACGTACGTCATTATGGCTGCCCTGACTTATTCATCACATTTACTTGCAATCCTAAATGGACTGACATCACTGAAGTTCTCCTTCCACGTCAAAAACCTCACGACCTTATCAGTCGTGTATTTCATCTCAAGATTCGCAAAATGATAGACTTGCTCACGAAGAGTAACATTTTTGACTGTACAAATTGCTACATGTACACCATAGAGTGGCAAAAGTGAGGTATTCCCCATGCACACATTCTGTTGTGGCTAAAGGATAGGATTAAACCAGCTGTCATCGATCAAGTCATCCGTGCGGAAATTCCTAATCCACAGACTGACCCTGCCCTCCACAAAATAGTAAAATCCACCATGATTCATGGCCCATGTGGACCTCATAATATCAACTCACCCTGCATGTTCAACAGAATATGCAGTAAGAAGTACCCGTGTCTGTTCATCTCAGAAACTCAGACCGGAGAAGATGGTTACCCTCAGTACCGCCGGCGCGCGCCTGCTGATGGAGGTCATACAATTAACATCAAAGGAGTAGATATCGACAACAGATGGGTGGTCCCTTATAGTCCTGTGCTGTCCCACTTCTTCAATGCTCACATCAATGTTGAATTTTGCAATTCAGTAAAATCGATCAAATACATCTGCAAGTATGTTAACAAGGGAAGTGACCAGGCTGTATTTACAATACAAAATCAAAATGATGAAGTATCTCGATATGAGGCTGGTCGTTACATTACTGAAGCAGCCTGGCGCATTTTCTGTTTTCCCATTCACGAATGTTACCCTCCGGTAGTTCATCTTGCTGTGCATCTTGAGAACGGACAAAGAATTTATTTCACAGAAGGCAATGTTGCCGATAAAGTACACAATCCACCACAGATGACCCTTTTAGCGTTCTTTGACCTTTGCAAACACGATGATTTTACAAAACAACTTCATTATAATGTAATTCCATCATATTATGTGTGTTTCACATGTTTCATCGGAGGAAACAGGGCAACCCTGTACCAGGATATTCGGGAGTGAAAAAAGATAATGTGCTGCAACAGGTCTACACTGTGCACCCAAATAACTCTGAATGCTACCATCTTCGACTGCTGCTCAACTAAATCACAGGTTCCAAATCTTTCAAATCTCTCAGAACAGTTGATGGTGTCCTATATCCGACCTATAAGTCAGCCTGCAGAGCACTTGGTTTTTTACATGATGATATCAACTGGGACAAAACTCTACAGGAAGCTGCTCTGTCTCGGTCAGATCAAAAGATCCTTGAACTCTTTGCTGTCATGCTGGTGTTCTGCCAAATGGAAAACCCTTTAAACCTATGGGAAAAACATAAACACAGCATTGCAGAAGATGTTAGGAGACAGACTGAAACAGATTAGATATGAACAGAAGTTCACCAGTGGTTACATTTGATCTATAAAAAGTGTCTACAGTTGCTTGAAAACTACGTAATTGCTATTGGAGGTCAATCTCTTCATCATTATGGTTTGCCTTTACCTTTCAGAGAACTGGCAGAACTTACGTCAAATCCCGAGTACTTGAAAGAGACATCTTACAACACCTCGTAATTGGCCAATATAGTCACAAATAACGAGCTGTTGCTAAATAGTGACCAAAAGTCAGTTTATGAGCAAGTCATGAGCAGCGTTCTCTCAGCCAGTGGCACGGTGTTTTTCCTTGATGCTCCAGGAAGAACTGGTAAGACATTCCTAATAAACCTTCTCCTTGCGAAAATCTGAGCAAAACGTAACATTGCCATAGCTGTGGCTTCTTCTGGCACTGCTGCAATTCTTCTTGAGGGTGGCAGAACTGCTCATTCAGCTTTCAAGCTGCCTCTGAACCTCAACCATACTGAATCCCCCATGTGTAACATATCAAAGCAGAGCAACATGGCTGAAGTGCTGCGACATTGTCAGCTTATTGTCTGGGTTGAATGCACTATGGCACACAGAGGAGGTGTTGAGGCTTTAGACAGGACCCTCCAAGACATCTGAAACACCAACAAACTTATGGGAGGCTTGACAGTATTGCTGGCTGGAGACTTCCGCCAAACCCTACCAGTCGTGCCTAGAGGAACACGCGCTGACGAAGTTAAAGCATCTCTGAAGTCTTCATAACTATGGCTACAAATCAGCGTTGTTACTTTAAAAATAAACATGAGAGTTCATTTGAAAGGCGGCAAAAAAGCCGGGGAGTTCTCTCTCTTCTGATGAGTATAGGTGATGGCACCTTCATTCAAGAAAATCGTAAAATAAATATTCCTACAAATCTCTGTCTCCTCGTGAATACCTTACAAAGCCTTTTTGAAAATGTTTACCCCAATCTACGAAATCTCCACCAAAACGACATGTCATGGTTTAGAGAGAGAGCTATCCTGACACCAAAAAATGACATGACTACGACTATAAACCACATTTTACTTCAAGAACTACCTTCACAACCGAAAACATATCAGTCTGTTGATTCAGTTGTAGAAGTGGAAGACGCGGTACACTATCCGGTAGAGTTTCTCAACACTTTAAATCCTCCAGGCACTCCTGAGCATAATCTCATTTTGAAGGTTGGGGCACCAATAATGTTACTGAGAAACTTACAGCCACCGAAACTTTGTAACGGCACGCGACTTCAGGTCACGTGTCTGCAAAACAACCTAATTGAGGCAACTATTTTTACTGGCAGTGGCTCAGGTGAGAGAGTTTTTATTCCTTGCATCCCCGTTATACCATCTAATCTCCCATTTCAATTTAAACGCCTTCAATTTCCAGTAAGGCTCTGCTTCGCAATGACAATTAATAAGTCTTAGGGACAAACCCTACAAAAGGTTGGCATTGATTTGAGACAGGATTGCTTTTCACATGGCCAACTGTATGTTGCATGCTCAAGAGTAAGCTCAGCGCACAGCTTGGTCATATTACAACCGGAGGGCCGAACTGACAACGTGGTATACAAAGATATCCTTAACAAATAATTATTTGTATATTTTCCCTCAGTTTAAAAATGTTTACTTTTTTTCTTAATAAAAATTTTAAGGCAGTACTTCGCCGCTGCGAAGCGCGGGTATTTTGCTAGTAAGTAATAAAATATAGTGTATATTTTATTTTACTTTAGTCATTTGCAATAATTACAGATCTGTTTAAAAACAACTTCTAGAAGAATATTTGAATAATCCTAAAAGGACTATTTAAAACAAAATAAACCCATTATGAAATTATACAGGATGGCTCACAGAAAAGTGGCCAGCCTCCACCGAGATGACTACATTATGTGGTGAAGAGAAAATTTATCAAATTTTGTACTCACATTTATGGAAGATGCTGAAATTGATCTTCTTGTGCATCAATACATCTCTGTGCATGTATACTCAGGCAGTAGACAAGACGGGAGTCGTCTTGGTGGAGGCGGGCCACTTTTTCCTGAGCCAACTTGTAGGTTGAATAATATAAATATATATCTGAAGAACTATTATAGCTTATCCAGTTAGTTATATAAAAACATTACAGTTAATCAAATGGTAACCAAAATTACAAATTTACATTTAAATCAGTGTCTTAGTACCTTTCTTAACCATACTTGTTATGCTTGTATTAAATGTCAGCTAAAATATTTCACCATAACATTTGCAGACTTGTTTAAATCTTTACAGTTAAAGTGCATGAACCCACATCTGTCTTATACCCAGACTTCAATCTTCCTATTTGAAGTGAGTGCATATAAATAACCCAAACTGTGCTGGCCACTTCACTTGCCTTGAGGTAGCACTCACAGAAAGATGAGTATTCTTACAACTGTTTGTGATATTGGTGAATGCCAAATGGATAAAACCTGAGCACTGAATGAAGCACTGAGAGACAGCAGCAACCATCCACAGCTATATCGAAACAGCATCAAGCAGAATAAGGCAAGAATAAGAAAAACTACTTTCTGCAGCTGACCGAGTTTGTTTCCTTAATTAAATAAATCAGATAAATAGATTATACACGTACATAAAACAACATCATTGTCCCTAGTGTAATACTCCATCCACAAATGATATTTTTTATATGTATGTTACTTACCCCATGTAGCTTGTAGTGATGGCTGTGAAAAAACAATAATGTACAGAATTGGAGACCCACTTCTCCCCTCTTATTCGTTGGTAAAGAGTCCTGCCTTCTATTCACATTGTTTGCTGTTGTACCTCTTTGGTCACTATTGAATTCTAGTATATCTTAAAGTTTTTTCTCACCATTTTTCATAAAGAAATGAGACTGAAAATTTTTCTTGGCCATCACTACAAATTATGTGAGCTAAATAAAATATAAAAAATAATTTTTAATGTTGTTTTCCTACAACTAACAATCCATGTAGTAAGGCTAATGCACAAATCTCAATTAGCCATATATACTGCTATTTATTTATTTTTTTAATCTACTTTTAACCAAAGAAAATTATTTACCTCATGCAAATTAAATGCAGGTCTCAGGAAAATGGTAACATTCAGTCCAGCAACATAATCACCCAAATCACCTACTACTGAAACAAAACTCATGTTCATCCCAAGTGGATCTTGTAGTTGCTGCCATTATATACCTTGTTTCCCAGTGTTTCATTCTTCTTATCTCTGCCCCCACCTGTTACCAGAAAGATTGATTAGCTTAGGATTTACTGATTTACCAATGGAAATGATGGAAGAATAGCTACTTGGCAGAGCTTTCAGAGTCATAGCCCCTAAAATTTGGAATTCTCTCCCTCTCAGCCTTCGTGAGGAAAAATCTATTATTAATTTCAAACTTCTGTTAAAAACACATCTTTTCAATGAGTATTATTCTTTTTCGTGTATGTAATTTCTGCTGTCTTGTTAATGTGTGTATTGAATTGTAAAGTGTCCTTGAGTGTATGAAAGGCGCTACATAAATAAAACATTATTATTATTATTATTATTATTACTTACTCTCTCCTTTTTATGCATCTACTTCCTCTTCATGTTTTCCCACTTCTATGTGGGATCAACATGCTTGATCAGCTTTCTCCATACAGCTTGGTCCTGCACCTCCTCCCCAGTCCTTCAAATCTTCTTTTACATTATTCATCCTTAGCTGCTTTGACCTCCCTTGCTTTCTCTTCCCCTGTACTTTTATTCCAATCACTCTTTTATATTCATTGTCTCACCTCATAATATGTCCATACCACTTCAATCTACTTTCCTGTACTTTTTTAGATATCTATACAACCTTTGTTATAACTCTAATGGTCTTTTTTATTCTGTTCATTTTTGCAACTTGACACATCCATCTTGGGACACATGAGACACTGTCTTGCACCATAAAGAAGAGACTGAGTGGTAGGGCTTCAAGAAAATAAGCTTTATTCCAACCCAAACAACAATAGCAAGGTTATTTATTCAAATGGAAGCTACTACTTCCCTATACACAGACACAGCAAGCAAGCAGGGATGTGACCAGGTCAGTGACAAGGTTATAATGTTCCCTGCATCACCAATTGGGCAACAGACACGTTACTTGGAGAGGCTATGAACTTGAAGTTGTCTTTGTGGCGAGGCAAACCTGCGGTTGCCACAGGCGACAGATAAGCAGATGTGTCAACTGCATTTCCCCATATAGCCTCTTTGGGGAGGATCTCAAAAGAGCTCAGAAGCCTCACATCTTTCCCCCTTAGCTTTGGCCACACTGTTGTGGACAAAGTAACTACCCAAGCCGGCAGGCGCGAGAGGACATCAGCATTGACGTACGCAGTCCCAGGATGGTGGTGAACATCAAAAGCAAATGGCTGTAAGCCATTAAGCACAGAGTGAGCCAGGCATTTGCATCCTTTTGTCCATAGAGCCACTGAAGCTGGGCCTGGTCCATCACCAGGTTAAACCACCAACCCTATAAGTAGTACCAGAGGAACTCCACTGCCCACTTAATTGCTAGACATTCTTTGTCAATGGTTAAGTAATTGCACTCCCCGGGAAGCAGTTTCCTGTTGAGAAACATGATTGGATGTTCTTCCCCATTGAAACATTGAGAAAGAAGCACACCCAAAATGAATGAACTGGCGTTCGTCTGCAGGACAAATTCCTTCAAAAAATCCGGATTCCATAGAACTGAGAACGAGAATAGAGGCCTTTTTAAGTCTGAGAAGGCCCTGTCACAGGCATTGGTCCAAACAATACCATGGTTCCTTCTGCCTTTTGTCAAGTCAGTAAGAGGGGCGGCCCAATGTGCAAAATTCATAATAAACTGCCTGTAGTAACCAGTGAGCCTGAGGAAGGCACAAACCTGCCTCTGCGTTTCGGGATGGGAATATGCCAGCATCTCCCCCACCTTTTCCATCTGGGTCTTGATCAGGCCAGTTCCCATGGAATATCCCAAATGTTGAGTTTCCAACATATACTATCTTCACTTTCTAGGGTTAGCTGTTAACCCTGCCAGCCTAAACCTGTCAAGCACTGCCTACAGGCAGTCGAAATGAGACCTCCAATCATTACTGAAAATGTCCACATCATCAAGATAAGATCCCACATACGTGGAATGGGGATGCAAAATCTGATCCATCATTCAATGAAAGTTATCGGAGCCCAATGGAGACTAAAAGGGAGAAAGGTAAATTCAAACAGCCCATCTAGGGTGATGAATGTGGTATTCTCACAACTGTACTCTTCCAGGGGCACTTGCCAGTACCCTTTTATAAGATCCAGGGTGGAGATATATGAAGCTTCCAGGTGACTTGGGCACCCTCCAGTCTCCGGTTCAGGTCTAGTAGTGAGTGGAGGTAATTTCGGAGCAACTCATCACAATGGTCCTTGTTTATCCCTGACAGGATTGTGAGCTACTCCACAATGCACTCAAAGGTGTCTCCACAGTAACAGCTTTGAATCAGGTCCACTATGTCCTGGCAATGTGTGGGTGGTCTGGATCAATGCACCACAGACAAAACTGGAGTCCCTTGGCCACAAGGCCTATGGCCGTATGTAGGATGATCTGTTGCTTCAGGAAGTCATAATCATTGAGGCTTTCAGGAGGGAGATTTCAAATAACTTGTAGGGCTTCTCCGGTCAAAAACTGGGCCAAGCCCAGCCTCTCCTGTCCCAACACATCAGTGTTGCTGTGCGTTCGAAGCAGAATAGGAAACTTTCAAGGTCGTCTGTGGGAGCCATCTTCACCGGCACTTCCTTGGGATGAGCAAAGCCAGGAGTGCCAGCAGGAGCCTTATCTTGCTCCACTGGTAGCAATATGTTGTGTGCCTCTTGGGTACTGGCTGGCTGGGGGGCTGTCAAGATGCAGGGCCTGTTAAAGCTGATTGCGGCACTTCCTGTGTGATTTTGGGCTATACAAAAAATAAATTGTATTGTATCCAGTGGTGCAAGATCCCACTTCTGGTACCATGTAATGCATGAGCCAAATCTTGCACCCTAAAGAATAGGTTGAGTCAAAGGGTCTCAGGAAAACCAGCTTTGTTACAATCCAAACAAGAACAGCGAGATTATTTATTCAAACGGGAGCTACCACTTCTCTATACACAGATATGTTATGCAGGGAGGTTGCAAACTTGCAATTGCCTCTGTGGCACTGCGAACCTGAGGTGTGCTGTAAACTTGCACCCCACGCTTCAGCATACAGCCCCGGTGGGGAGGGTCTCAAAAGAGCTCAAAAGCCTCACAGTTCTCACTTCTGCCACATCTAACTTCTTCTCCTGCGCTCCCTTCGCTGCCCATGTCTCAGCTTCATATATAATTGCTGTTCATTGACTTAATTCTTCATTTACACAATACTCCTGATACTTTCTTCCAATTGTTCTATCCACACTACACTCTATGGGTTATTTCTGCATCAAATTTTCCATCTTGGGATACCTCTGATCCTAGATATTTAAATTTATCCACTCTCTTTAATGACTTTCCTTGCAGGTAACTTCTGAATCCTGATCATCTTTAAACTTCATATATTCTGTCTTCTTCCTGTTTTACTTCAGTCCTCAATCTTCCAAAGCCATTCTTCCAACTTCCTCTCGCATGTCCACTTTTTTCACGGTGCTACCCAACACAGTGTCATCAGCAAAAAGCATGCACCAGGGGCATTTGTCTTTTATCCCTTGGCTCAATACGACCAGATCAATGAGGTACGGTCATAATGTAGATCCCTGGTGCAGACCTTCTTTAACTGATGTCTTGTCTGCTACCTCAACACTGCTTTTAACCCAACTCCTCAATCCCTAATACACACCCTGGACAATCATCACATACTGGTCTAGTACACCTTTCTCTCTCATGCACCTCCAGACCTCTTAATGTTACTGTTACATAACATGATTGTTGCGTTACCCCACTGACTCGCTATGAACACTAAATGTAGGTTACTTGTGCTAACTCAAGTGCATCTCGGATTAGCATATAAAGCAATCCTGGTAAAATTACTGAAATAATTGAATAAGCTGTTTGTTTTAGATTATGTTTAAACTGAGAACTTTTTTGCCTTTGCTGTATTTTTGTTGTGGATATGCAGATAGCTGACCTAGGACATTTGCAGCATGAGAGTAAAAGTTTTGATACTTTAAAAAAACGTTTTGAAAAAGTGATGCTATACCTATTGTAAAGATACACAAAGAAGGCAGAAAAAGGCTTGGTGAACTGCCCCCTATATTGTACAGTGTACAAAGCAAAACAACTCAAAGTTTCAATCAATGACTCCAGAGCAACATCTGGTTCCGTGTCCAAAATAGGGATAACTAAACACAAACGGAGTTGGGCTTTTATAATAGCCATGGAGGAAGAGGTGGGGTCCAATAATTGAGGCCGGAAGTGACCTTGGTAGGAGGCGTGGTTAGGTAAGGCAAGCAGGAAGTATTCTATGTTGTTTTTCCTTCAGGAGATCTGTAGGAGAAGGAGAATGAAGGTTAGTACACCTTGAAAAAAACTGCTCTTGTTTTCTGCTCTCAGTTAAGCCCTTAGCCTGCCTCTCAAGTGCACATGTGTGACACTATATGTACAGTATATTCAGTTAAACTTAATGTATTCTTAGTTAGGATTATACTTATGAGGATATTTCACTGTACATAATACATGGGCTCAACAGTATGCTTTATCTTTTTGTCACATTTTACCTGTGTACTAATTTGAATATACAGTATTTGTAATTTATAGCCTAAAGGGCTCATATTTTATAATGTGTTATAAAAATAAATTAAATTTAATTTTTGAATTGTACATATGTGGAATTTGAAAGACAGACGATACTGGGTTATCAAAGAGCATACACTCCAAAGTAAACCATTGGAACTGGGCATCATTTAGCACAGTGGCTTACAGATATATCTGAACAAGTACTTTCTACATATGAAGCTCTGTCTGCTTCAACAACTAATGGTTGCCCACCCTGTGGAATATGTTGATATGCACTGAAAGTAATGCTAGGTTCTGTCCAAGCTGTTAATAGGCAGTTCTTTCACTGTCATACATGACTTTAGGTATAATGACTTTAGGTGTATTAGCTTCCAGAAGCAGTAGCAATAGAATGAGGGAAGTCTATAGATCAAAGACTATACTGTGGAAGGATGATGCAGAATTGAACAGAGAAAACAGTCTTGAAACGTATACTTACTGTATGTTCTAAATCCCTTGTTAGATGTCTGACAGTTACCGAATGCACCTAAAGTGAGGTTCATCCAAAATGGTGGTGGTGGTGGGGGAGGGGTTTTGTGGATTATTTATAGTCATATATTTATTATTATGGTGAAAAATAAAAAATGCATTTTATTTATATATGACCTTTTCCATGCTCTTCACAAAGTCTTAGGAAGGACAGCAGGGTATATGTAATATTTGACACAAATATGTCTGCATAGAACACTAAAACAGATAAATACAGAATATGCAAAGCATTAAATAGAATAAAATATAATAAACCAGAGAAAAATACTAAATTAAATACTAGAAGAAAACCCTGAACAAATAAACATAATTTGTGATGTAACAAACACAAATCATCCTGAGCATCTGAACAGAGAGGTGAAATGAAAGAAGAGTTAGAATGTTAGGTTAAGTTAAAAGCCCTCTTGAACAGATGTGTTTTAACCTGTTTTTAAAAGAATGAACTGAGTCACCTGATCTAATTAGTTTAGGAAGGTCATTCCAATGTCTGGACACTATACAGGTGAAGGCCCTTTCACTCATAGAGCGCAAGTTAATTTGAGGCACAACAAGATTGCCAGAATCAGAGGGCCTTAGTGGGTGAGTAGAAGCATAGTGATGTATAAGGTCACTGATCTAGTCCGATCAAACACCATTTAAAGCTTTGTAAGTTATTAATAGAACTTTATATTCAATCTTGTAAGAGGCAGGAAGCCAGCGAAGGTGATGCAGGATGGGTGTTATGTGCTAACTGTTGCTGGTTCATAGAATGACTTTATAGCAGAGTTTTGAATCGGCTGGAGCTGTGATATAAGACTTGAAGGGGCACCTGCCAGTAGGGAGTTATAAAAATCAATGTGGGATGTGATAAAAGCATAGACAAGTTTCTCAGCATTAGAAAAGGAGTGGAATGAGCGAACATGGGATATGTTATGGAGTGTAACAAAGGCACTATATGAGCACTGACCCGACACAGACTGACACCGGAGGCAGATATAAAAACAAATAAACTTTTATTTTTCTTTGTCTATGGGCTACATCTTCCCCATACTCACAGCAACACAAAAGCACAAAGCAAAACACACTTCTCTTCACCACCACTCCTCCCGTCAAGCATTGTCATCCTCCTCCTGACTCCGGCTCTCGGAGTGGTGGCTGCTTGGCTCCTTTTATAGCCCACCTAGAAGTGCTCCAGGTGCTTGATAACCTGCATCTGGCTGCACTTCCGGGTGTGGCTGCATTGCCTCCCAGATGGGCTCGGGAAGCCGTGCAGCTTCCCCCTGGCGGTGGCCACGGAGCCCAACAGGGCTGAGCTCCGAAGTCCCATGTCTGTGGCCCCGATGCAACCCAGGCGGGCTGCCAAGAAGCGTTCCAGGGGAAGTAGTGTGTTGCCCATGGCTGTTCCCCCGGACCAAGTATTGAAGGGGTGTCCCAGCCGGGCATGGGCCCCAGCCATCCGCCACAGGAGATAGAAGAAAGGTAGTTTCTTAATGTGATTTATGTGGGTGGGATAAGAAAGGGAGGAGAAGGTCTGATGAAATCATTGTCAAGAGTAATTGAAAAGGAGCTCATTTTATTAATTTGTGCTTTAGTGCCAATTTGAAGGAGTTCAGTTTTGTTGCAGTTTAATTTTAAAGAGATATGCTGCATCCCTGTTTTAATGTCACTGAGGCAGGTTGTGAGCTGAGAAAACTTTGATGAACTTTTAACTTTGAAACAGAGTTGAGTATTATATGCATAAAAATGATAAGCAAGTCCAAAGCTGCCAGTACTATGGCCAAGGTAAAGCATATAGATACAGAAGAGCAGAGGGCCAATGACAGAGCTGAGAGAAACTTCTTTTGTGACTTTCGTTTAGCTGGATACGCTGTTGCCAAGACTAGCCAAACTCTTGCCTGTCAGTCTGATAGGACTTAAACCACTGGACGGCAGTATGTACGCCATTCTGGACAGTTGAATGTCATGTTTGACAGTGTCAAATACTGACTGCACGGGGTCTAAGCAAATCATTACTTACCCAAAGCAGAGCAGTTTCATAGTTGTGCTGTGTTGTGAAACCAGACTGAAAGGGTTCCATCAATTTATTAAGTAAACTAAATGGTCAGCTGGGAGGCTACAACATGTTCAGGAACTTTTGACAGAAAAGGTAAAAAAGAAATAGGCTGAAAAGATTGTTAAGACTGTCACCATCAAGACCAGACAAAACTGGCTGGCACAAAAACAGTGTCAGGGGATGTATTTATTATCGTTATAACAGTCTGGATTATGGCATGAAGGCATGATTTATGGATGGATGGCATGATTTAAAAATTGTGTTGGGGATGGCGTCTTGTACACAAGAAATCTGCCTTATTTCACAAATCAGGTCATTAATGAATGCAAAAGTGATTGCTGAAAAGTGGGAAGACAGGGAAAGACAAAAATGGATGATGGATTTATGTTGGTTGAATTATTTAGATTTTTAATTTTATTTCAGAAAAAGTGGAGGAATTTTTCACTGACTTAAATAGAGAAGGTAATTAGGTCAGAAGCAAGTTGAAGTTTTATTTAATAACTACAGAGAACAAAACCCTTGGGTTATGATTTCCACTTTCTATCATTGTCATAATGTGTGTTCTTGACTGCAGTTAGTTCATCTCTGTAAGCACTTTGATGGTCAGAGAGAGCCTGGATGTGCACAGTGAGGGCTGCCTTACATGACATTCTCTAAAGATGTCTGCCAGCTGCTTTCATAGACCGTAACTCTGAGTTGAATCATGGAGCTGAATGCTTACAGTAATGGAAATCTCCTTATGTTTTAAAGGAGCTTTTTTATCTAGTGCTGAATGAATGGCTGAGTTATAGTAGTCAACCCGACTATATAGTGTTAATGGAATAGGGCAAGATAAAAAGTATCAGAAATGGTCCCATCAAGGATAGAGGGACAGATAAAAGTTTTCTGAAAGAGTTTTGTCCTTTGTAGGTAATGAGACATTGAAAAATTCTGCTTTATGGTCAGAGATGCCGAAATCACTGCTGTAGAGTTGCCGACAGATAAGCTGGATGTTCAGGTTGTAAAACAAAGACAAACACAGCATAAAGGGTTGGGGTTTTTGGCCCCGTATACTGTAAACAAAAAAATCAATTTTAAGGTCAGAAATCACATAAACAAAAATCGTTCATATGCGCGATGCCTATACAGGCGTCGGCGGCCATTTTATACAGGAGGAGCCGGAAGTGGAGGAATGCTGGGAAGGAGGCGTGAGGGATGACGGGATTGCTGACATCAGGGAAGATGGCGGAGGAAGGGCGGAAGTGGACGTAGTGCGGTCAGGTTATGATGGCGGAGCGTCTTTTTTCCTAGAAGAGAGAGCAGAAAGGTTAGTACCCCGCCATTCCCTACCGGCGAACGTCCTTCGAAGCGGTTTCGGGTCAGTCCGCGGCCTCCTACTCGCGCATGCGTGACAAGGTTTAATATGTGATCACCAGAGTAGTTAGGAAAATTAACATGTTGCACCAAGTCAAAACAATCCAGCAATGACAGGAATTCATTTCTCAGTTTACATGTAGGAGTGTTAATATGGATGTTTAATTCTCTGGGAAAGGGAACTTTTTTTTTTTTTTTTTTATTAATTTTATTGCAATCCATACAAAGCAATCAAGTTTTTACAAAAAGAAAAATTGAGTTAAGAACAGATCGATCCCCACCCTTGAGAGAGAGAGCAAGCCAAACGGCGTAAAAATTTTTACGGCTTTTAAACATACCTAAATTAATTAATTCTCTGTGCTTCATGAACTTATTTTAAAATATTACTGATTAGATCCTGCCATGTTTTGAAAAAGTCTATGTGGATCTTCTAACTGAGTATTTGATTTTTTCCAATTTAAAATAATATAACACATCGGTTTTCCACTGACTTAAAAGAGGAGAGTTTGGGTTCTTCCAGTTTATCAGAATAAGTTTGCGTGCCAAAAGTGTAGTGAATGCAATCACAATTTGTTTGTCTTTTTCCACTTTAAGCCCCTCTGGAAGAACCCCAAACACAGCTGTTAATGGGTTAGGAGGGATTGTGAGTCCAAGGCTGTCTGAGAGGTAATTAAAAATTTTTGTCCAGAATAATGTTAACTAGCAGAATACCTGCGCTTCGCAGCGGAGAAGTAGTGTGTTAAAGAAGGTATGAAAAAGAAAAGGAAAAATTAAAAAAATAACGTAACATGATTGTTAATGTAATTGTTTTGTCATTGATATGAGTGTTGTTCCCATATCTATATCTATATATAT